>JANBXA010000732.1:10475000-10597500 GCA_030556225.1 Cricetiscus sungorus
AAACATATAGATGAAAGATGGAAGAATAACTTCTGTAACTTCCCAGAGATACATTTTCTGAGTCCTTTAATGATTTTTAAGGCATAAAATCTTCTCAAGGAATTCTGATAGAATAACTGGGAAGTCCTGATTCAAGCAGAAAATAGTTCTAAATCAAACGTGACTTCAGTTGATATTAGAGACCAATAATGCTCAGGAAGGGTTGTGCTGAGAGGGCAGTTCTGCCTCTGTTTTTGCTCAAGGTAGCTCATTTGATGGTGCTATTTTCAGAAAGACACTCTGCTTACTGCAGACTAACTGAGACAAAGCCAGACACGAGGGCTGCCTCTGTATGGCACAATGCCCTTCCTCCCTGCATCTCCTTCCAGCCTTTGACAACCTTATCTTCCCCACAGAAGGTAATTACTTGTCAGAGAAAGTCCACTCAGTTATTTGTCACCTGGTATTTTCTAGAAGAGATTGTGAGTGTGGCATCTCATGAGACAGGGCTGAGAGTTTTTGGATGCTAAAACTTAATCTTTGAATTCATTTTGTTGCCTGGAAGCTAAATGTAGACTCATCTAGGGAGCTTTGGGGAAGTACACCAGGTACCACTCAGTTGTTCTGACATGGACTTCAGCATTTTTATAGCACTTACATATCATGCCTAAGGCCCTGGAAGCCCTGTACCTCCCATAAGCCCATGTTCCCTAGGAAATACCGCTGTTGTGGCAATCTGAAAACTTTGAAGGCCGTGAACAGAGGAAAAGCGGCTGCTATCAACACTTTGAATGTCTATCTTGCTCTTGAATGTGAGCATTTACTATAAATTTTATATAGTTACAGTGGCATTGCTTACATTAGTGTACAAAATTGTATCTCATGTCTCGGGTTATATTATGTTTAGAGAGTCTTATGCATTTTCACAGAAATAACATCATGTAACAACTGAGATCGCCCTAGTTACCAACACGGAGCAGGATGTTGTCGGTCACCAGCTTTATTGATGACAGGTGACGTCGTTTGGAATACATTTACCTTAAATTTGGAATGAGACTTTTACTCTGGGCCAGAGGACACAGTCAGCCTTCAGTTTTCTGAAATTTATGGGGAGGTACACCTTCTTAGCAACTAAGAAATAGCTTGAGTGGAAATAGCTACTTCAGAGAATTTGGCAAGTACCTTGAGCCCTTTCTGATTACACTGCAAACGTGATTTTATACCTGGAAGTGATGTAGCAGCTTGGCTACTGTGTATGCCCTTAAGCACCTTGGCCTGAGCAAGACGGACCAAAAGAAAGGCAGCCGAGAGAGGATGGATCAACCTTCACAGACTACACTAGCTGTAGGACGGCTCTTGTTCGAAACCTTCCAATGTACCTTGTTCACACTCCACTCTGGACAAGGGGTAAAGCTATGGGAAGCTGTGGGCAGGCTTATGCAGATCTGGGGAAGCCGGGTGTATACAGCTTCTGGGGAGGATTATATCCTACACAAATGCAATATAGAAAGGAGGCTGTTCCATCCCACTGTAGGATCACTGGGGAAATGATGCACTAGTCTTTCCCTAACTCTGATTAAAACAAATTTAATTCACCAGTGACAGGGCCATGCACAAGCTACGGTAGACTGAGAAATGAAATTAAGTATGGTCTTTTGAAGGGCTAAGAGCACTCAAGCCTCTGCATCATCCATATAAGCAAAGGAAGCTTTATGGGTCCACCAAGTCAATAATTTGTCAAGTATTCATTGCTTTAGGTTAAAAAAAAAACAATTTTTTGAGATAGGGTTTTCTTGTGTAGCCCTATGAAGACTAGGCCGGCCTCAAATTCATAGAGATACACCTTCTTCCCAAGTAAAAGCACTCCATGGGTATAAAGAAATACTTATTTTTGAGAATTCAAAATTGCCATGGCTACCTACCTCTTGGGGCAGAGAGAATAGGAAAAATGTTGAAAGAGATTTGCCATTTATAAGGGGTTATAAATGGCAGGAGGTAGGCAAGTCAGCTGGAACAACCTGGGAATTAATGTGGGGCTTCGGTCTGTTAGAAATTTGTTTGAGGTAATAGGGAACTAGATGCCCTTTCTGGAAGTAGAGGGTTTTAGGGGCAGATACAAAAGTAATGGCTTGAGAAGCCCACATTACCAGGTTTCTGAGGAATGCTAGCTTTAAGTTCTTCTGTTTACTTGGTTAGAGCCCAGCCTGAGCTGAGCCCAAGCTGTCATTCAGAAAACTGGCAGTGGCACTGACAATTTTGGCAGGATTGAGACCTAATTTTCCGGATCTCTCCCTTCCTCTCACTGCCTTTCCTACTCATGTACCTGGTGTCTGAGCAAACCCCAAGTGTCTGTCCCTAGGTCCTCTGTCCACATGTGAGATGGTTTAGACCTTCTTAGCACTCTGTACTGTAATAAACACAATTCAACTACTTTCCATGTCTCTGGAATCTAAAAAAAAAAAAAACTTGTCTGAAAATAAGAGAAAAAATCATATTACAAGTCAGTATGCTTTTGCAACAGAGTTCTGATGCCAGATTAGGGTGGGGTGGGGGCTGTTGCAGGTTCCCAGGACAGCAAGCAATTCTGCACTTAACACCTGCTGGGAATCCTTCAATTTAACTCAATTCTGACACTACATATCTGTAGACAGGGTTAGTTAGCTCCCACAAGGTGAGAGATTGGTTGCCAAGGATAACACCACACTTCAGATGCCAATCATAAACCCTACGTGTTGCTCAGCTGTAAACAAGGATTCCCATATCCTGTGTCAGATTTGATTAATTTGCCAGACCTGCTCACGGAACACCAGAAATCTCATTTGCTGATGTGCTATCAGGAGTGTTATGAGGGATGCAGATGAAGAAATTCAGAAGGCAAGGTTCAGGGGAGCCCTGGGAGTTTTGGAACCCTCTCCTGTCTTGCTATTCTGTGTGAGCTCAGTTTTCACAAGCTCCCCATCTCTGGCCATTTGGGGGTTCATGGAGGCTTCATTACATCGGTGAGATTGACTAAGTCATTGTTGTGGAGTGTGGGGCTGGCAGTCTTGGCCTGCTGTGCTGTCCCTGTTTAGCCCACATTTTCTGGCTTCTAGGGACTGTCAGACATCCCTTGGTTTACTAACATACAAAAGATGCAGTACAAAAATGATCACGGGGATTTTCAGATTTGTATGCCAGGAAATGACCGGAAGACCACATTATTTCACAAGATCTTAAGCCCTGCTGATTCCTCAGGAGTTCTTAAGCTCCAATCTCCAATTTTAAAAGAAATACCACCCTTCTATGCTACAAATATTCATTGAGAACTTACTATATGTCAGAAATGATTCTACTGGAATTTGCCATATAGAAAATCCAAGAATGCAGTGGGATAACAGGCCCTTGCCCTGACAACAAACCATCTTTCTCCTCATTGTCTTCCAGCACTTTCTACCACGAACAGAGTACTCATTGTATGCTATCCAAAACCCTTCCTTTGTTGTTTACAATACTTGCTCTCAATTCTATTTCCTAACTTAGTTTTTATTTATTTCATTAAAATAATATTTTAAATAGGTATTTTATTATTTATGTGTATATGTGTATATCCATACCCATGCCTCCCACACATAGCAGGCCAAAAGAAGGTGTGGATCCCTGAGAACTGGAGTTGGAGGTGGTTGTAAGCCACTGAGTGAGGATGCTAGAAACCGACATTTGGTCTTCTGGAGGAGCAGAAAGTGTTCTGAGTACAGACCCATCTCCCATTCCCAGTTATCATTAATTCCTATTAAAAACAACAAAACAAAACAACCATAAAAACAAGTTTCTCTGTGTCCTGGCTGTCCCAGAACTCCCTCTGCAGATCAGGCTGGCCTCAAACTCACACAGATCCACTTGTCTCTGCCTTCTGTGTGCTGAGATTAAAGCTTTAATCCCAGCCCTCTATACTGGGGAACAGAGCAAGTGAATCTCTGTGAGTTTGAGGCCTGCCTGGGCTACAGAGTATTAACTCTTAACCAGTATTTCTGAATTGTCATATAAAGTTCATCTACAAAATTTTTATGTGTCTGTGTAAATGTATGGCATGTGGCCATGCCTGTAGAGGTTGAAAGAGGGCATCAAATCCCCTGGTGCTGGACTTCAGGTGGTTGATAGCCACTGGATGTAGTAGTGGAGAACTGGATTTGTTTGTTTGTTTGTTTGTTTGTTTGTTTTGGAAGATCAGTATAAGTAGTCACAACTGCTGAACCATCTCTCTAGACCCATGAATTGGGTTTTCATGGAGGTATGAAAGATCACTTGATCCTAGATATATGTCCTTTTTCCCTCACTTGGAGAACATAGCAAGGCTAATATCACAGTTGATCATCCACAACCAAGTCCAGACAGAATAACTTGGGTGAACTTTACTCACAATTTCTGAAACAATGTGTGCAACAGCTGCATAGATTCTGTATTACAATATGCACTGAAAATAAATTACAGTATAAAAATGGAGATACACAGAGTTTCTATGCCAGCACAATGCCATTTTATGCAAGTGACTTGAGAAACAGCATACCTTGGTGCTCTTGGGAGTCCTGGAGAAAATCCTTTTTGGAGACTGATTACCAACTATTGCTTACTGTTATAAAGACATCAGAGGCCTTCCCTAGCATAGCTGCATTCTTTCAACGGATTCTCTCACATATGTCAGATAAATAAAAGATAAAACTGATTCTTTGAATCACTTGGTAACTATAAATAGCCCATGCCAGGTTTGGAAGGACAGCTAGGCTCATTTGGCTCAGTGATTACCTGATGTCTTAACTTCCCTGTAGAGCCCTTAGGGGTAAACACCCAACTTGGTGGATTTGTTCAGTTCTGCACTCTATTTATAGCTTCAAGTTATTTCAGCCAACGTTAACAAAAGCCTCTGGTAAAAGAGCTCAGAAAAAAAGCTCCTGCTGTGGGAAGTGGGGGTTTTCCTTCCTGTTTTCGTGGTCCCTTGCCTTTCTGGCATTTATGATGCTGTAACGCTTTCAATCTGTCCTCTCACAGGAAGCAGTTGGCACATTAAGGGAGGTTTTAATGGAACAATTATCTGTGATAACTTGGATAAGGTAGTGGAAATCAGTGAAGAATTGTGAGGCATTCCAAGGCCGTCCAGTAGAGGAGGCTGGAATCAAGAGAGACCTGAAAGGGTAGATGCTAAGAGAGGCGTGGGTGTGGAATAGTGATGTTCTCCACAGGGATGCAGGAATAGTGTTTCCTGAAAAGACAAGCATCTACTGCCATCATGAGAGCCTGATATGGATCCAGTGTGAAAGCTGCACCTTACGTTGTTGCAAACTCATCAGACTCCAGAAAACTCCGTACAGAAGCCTGTCCAGGTTTTAGCAATGTACAATAGAGAGTGGATCAGGAGGGTAATAGTAGACAAACATGACCAACCACGTTCTCAGCATCCAGTAGTTCTGTGACTGCTTGGAAATCCAGTGCCCTGATACAGAGAAGTCCCAAGTTCGATCCCCTCTATGCTCCTCATACAAAGAAGTGAATTCACATTCATTGAAACCTCAAGTCTCTTAGTCCCTTAACTTCTAGCGCCATTTATGGCTCCATAGAGAGAGTCTCAAGCTGATGCCACAAGGATGTGTTCTGTGGTAGAAACATTCCTCCTGCAGTTTCCAGAATCTATTAAAATCAAAACATAGAGGTGAAATCAATAATTCATAACATGAATTGAATGTTTGAGGACACTGTGGTGGCTATTCTTGATGGTCAACTTGACTACATCTAGAATGAACCAAAATCCAAAAATGAAGGGTACACCTGTGAGTGATATTTGCTTGATTTGAAGTAGGAAGATCACCTTCTAATCCAAATCTTTGAGGTACAAAAACATGCCTTTAATCTGACTATGCTGAATCCATTCTAATAATTCTCATACACACACACACACACACACACACACACATATATATATATATATATATATGAGAGAGAGAGAGAGAGAGAGATTTTCTGTAAGTTCTGTTCCTCTAGAGAACACTGATAAGTATAGATACATTTTTCTGAACTGACTGATGGTATAGACTTTACAGAGAGATTAAAGTTCACACTGAACCTTGAGATTAGATCTAAATAATGTGTTCTCATATTACTACTTAACAAAAGAATCCAGCTTGATCTCTACTAACTAACGGCATCTTCCTCTATAGACACAGTAATGTACTAGGAAGGCACTTGTGCTGGAGTGTTTTATGCCAGCTTGACACAAGCTAAGGTCATCTGAGAGAAGAGAACACCAATTAAGAAAATGTCTCCCAGGCTTCCAGTGGTGGGACTGAGACACCAACCCCCCACACACACATACCCCCCCCCACACACACACACAAACATCTTCAAACTACAGCCTATACCTTGCCTTCTAGATGTGCTGGGACAACAGTGACTCAGAATGTGTGGAAGTGGCCAAACAATGACTAGTCTACCTTGAGGCCCATGGCATGCCTTGGAGCCCATGCCCTACACTGCCTAGATGTCCAGAAACTGGAAGCTGACTGGCAGAGAGACAAACAACAGCTTTCATCTTAGAGGGAAAAGGAGGTAATTTATTCTGGGGACACTTTTAGTGACAATGGCCTGAGAACACATATTTGATTTATCCCAAATGTTATGTTCCAGTGTGCAAGCAGTTTCATGATAGCACCAGAGAAATCAGAATTATTAAACGTGCAGGCATGTTTTTTTCTTCAGTTGAAGAAGCCGACTCCTGCTCACCTGGTGCTGTTTAATAACCTGTTGACCTTTTGTTGGGATTCTGTTGAGTCAGCCCTCACCTCTTATCCTGAGCATTGTTTCTCCATCAACAGAACCCATTCTTGTGGAAGACATCACAAGTACTTTGCAAAAGATGTACTTTGCAGGGGAGTTTTGGCATGGTCATCCCTAAAGCTTTGTTGTGATCATTGCCATAGAAAACTTTATTCCAAAGTTGTGTTGAAATATGTAGGAACAAGCAAACAATGAAAAACAACAACAAAATCTGCTTGGCATCAGACTCAGAAGTTTTAACAATTCTGGCTACTAAGTCATGCTGAACCGAGTTTCATTTTTGCCTGTCTGTGGTTCACTTCACTGTCAGCTGTGATATTTGCACAGAGTTCCAGACTTATATGCACACATATAAATGGAGGTAACTTTAAGCTGGCAACCATACTCCTACTAGATCCCACAAGCCAATGAATACAAAGCTCAGTGCCAAACAAGGATTACTTCCTTTTTAGTTGTTGTCCAGTGATGTCCTATAGACTCCAAACAATGCAACCCATTGAAAATTCTCTTACTTAAGATGCACAACTTGGTGGTCTTCAAACTTTTTATTTACAGGAATGTGTGTAGGTCTATGTAGGCAAATGCCCCATGCATACAGGTGCCTGTGGATGCCAGAAGAGGGCATCGTACCCTGTGAAGTTAAAGTTGAAGATAGTTTTGAGCCACCCAACATGGGTGCTGGGTTTTGGACAGGGTCCTCTGGAAGAGCAGTAATACTCTTAACTGTTAAGCTATTTCTCCTGACCCATAGTTTCAACAATTTTGGATGCCCAGCCTCTGCCTTCCTTGCTTATAAGTACAAACTTCACATTCCTTTCCTAACAAATTATGCTTTCCACTCCACTGAATGCTCTCTTTCCATGTAGATCTGGAAAAGAACAGAACCGTGTGTGTTGACCAAGCCATGGCCAGTGAATTGTTCTATCCTGGAATTTCTTGACCAAGGGAAAAGGCAATTAATTTTCAGTTTAGACTTTCTGAAGTTCTCAGGCCAATGCGCAAAAATGAAGTCAAATTATATACCTGAATATTATTTGAATGGCCTTTATGCCAATTGGTAAGAATTCTTTCTTCTCTCTGAAAAATTTTGAGCCACTGTCGTTCTTTCTGCCTCCTGTCCACACTGAAATGGTCAATGAGATTTGTCTTTATTCAGTGACAGTTTTGTTGCCCAAATATGGGACATTACTTTAACTAGAAGAGTCACCTGGATGGGCATTGGATGTGAGGACAGGCTTCTTGTGCCTAACTATCTGGCATTGCATTGTTTCTTGGGTGAACATCAGTGACTTCTTTCTGGGACTCAGACATCCCTTGGTGTGGTCTCTGATTCATTGTTTCATTTTCAGCTGCTTGACTGAATCCTCCATTTTGTGCTGTCTACCCTTATTTTCTGAGCACCTGGTTTATATTTGTCTTAATAAAGTTTCTTTTCTTTTTATCATTCAGCCCTCTTCTCCTGCTAATTCTCTAATGTAACTCTGTGACTTTCTATGATACCTTCTGTTTGTTTAGTTTGGGAATTTTCATCAACACCCGCTCATAATGTTAATGATGACAAGATGCCGCCATCCTTATAGGACAGAGATATCATGAAGGACAAACACTTCATGATATGTAATCATCTCAGAACAAAGCTCAATAAAATACAACATGTTCCTGGATTGTAAGTAACTTTTTGTATCATCTGGGAAGGCACATAAAAAGATGATCGTACTGTGACTTGAGTTCTCTCATAGTCCATAAACATGTAAGGCATAGCCCAATACATAGTGGGAAGAAATGACCTATGGTGAGAGTCTAAGAAACTATTTCCAAATCAGCACATACATTTGATAGAGAGCATGTGTATATCCCCAGATGACACACAGAAGTCTGGACATTTCAGTAGAATATGACAAATGGAGATTTAAGGAGTGACAAACATACTTTGGAAAGGTGTTTCAGCTGGATTTATGTTCCATAATTGGGTTAATTAAATGTATAAGTATTTTGGAAAACAGATATAACTAATCAAAGATAACTCAGTTTAATGCATTCCTCAGTGGGGCTTATTTGATAACCCTAAATTGTTTTTTATGCAAAAATTCTAGAGAATACAACTAAAGACCATGAATGAGAAGCCTACTTTGATTAGAATTTGAAACACCTAATAAAATGATGAAATTATTCATTAATAAAGCATTATGAACTTTAGAAACTATTAAAATTAAGAGAGATGTTAATGCACATAAAATTCAGAATAAACTCAAGGTTTCATCTGAAATAAAGATAAATTCTGGGGAATATAAATTTTCTCAATCCCTATAATTATCCATCCTTCAGTGACATCACCTCTTTCTCATTTTATATCTCCAAGAAGAGTAAAAATTTGTACAAAGCAAAAGTATTATTATGAACGATGTTAGGATTAAACCTAGAGGATGTAACCCCATGTGACACTGAAACTACCCATTGATCAGAGTACATTCCTCTGTGATGAGCAGCTCTTGAGATACTGTATTAGGTTCTTTACAATATCAGGGCTGATGGAGTGCTTTTACATGCTACAAAAGGGGTTTGATTACATTAGCTTATGCAATCAGAGCTAGGTATTTCAACAATAGCTGTCTGCATACTGGAGAGGCTTGGAATACAATAGCTATTTAGCCCATGAAGCTGATTGGCTCAATAGTCCCAGTTGAGTCTGTTGAGTCACAGGGTGTTGCTAATGAACTGGAGGATGGATGGAAAAGGCTTCTGGTATTCAGTCCACACTGAAGGGCTGAAGCTGAATCCCAAGAAGCAGAAAGTAGAATGATCAACAAGGGGGGGGGATGCAATCACTAGAAAGAAGCAAAATAAGTCAAGCAAGCAGTGCTGCTTTTTCCTGGACCCCTTTGTGTGTTGGCATAGGTAGGCGACACTCACGCTTGGTGAAGAGTCTTCCTATCTCAGTTAATCCTCCCTGGGAATGCTCTCACAGATTCACCCAGAAGTAAATCTCTCAGTTGATTCCAGA
Source organism: Cricetiscus sungorus (assembly GCA_030556225.1). Taxonomy (NCBI): domain Eukaryota; kingdom Metazoa; phylum Chordata; class Mammalia; order Rodentia; family Cricetidae; genus Cricetiscus; species Cricetiscus sungorus. Next base: position 10,484,782 of record JANBXA010000732.1, read on the forward strand.
ACCAATGAAATTATCGAAATTAAGCACAACAGATACTATTCTGAATCTAGACAGCCTTCAACTTTCTTTCAGTGTGTTTGCTTTCACTGGGACTATTTACATCTCCAAGATACAGAGATGTAAACCCCTACCTATTCTCATTGAGTGGGCCCTTAGTTTAATTTTGTTTGTAGTAATTGCTTTCATAAGATTGTTTTTTTACATCACTTTGAGTCTAAGACAGCACAGAGTAAAATTCCATCTACCTCCAAATTTCTTGAAGATAACTTAGTAGCAAAATCTGTGACAATTTAATGTAACATATTTTAACTTATTGTGTGATAAAATTAGTACTTGGTGTATCTCTGGTCTAGGACGTGCATTTGTGGACAGAAATATTTTAGGATGTGTTTTGAACTTAGAGCTATGCCATTAATACATAAAGGCTATTGCTTGTCTACCATGTCACAAAGGTAAATACCTGACCCAAAAATAAAGGAGGTAAAAACAAGACAGAGACAGAAGCATTAGCCCTCAATCCTACCTTATGTTTGCCTTGTGGAAGAAGTTAATACTTTTAAAGTTGGTAATTTCTACGTGATTGTCATAGTAATGTTTAAATCGCTAACAAAAACTTATGTTAAAATTTGTTTCAACACAACACGGAAATGTCTTCAATGTGTTTTGCCTAAATTTATAACTGTTAGAGATTTACAACATAGGGCCCATGTTTTTATTTGACATAGTCTGTACAAATAAGAATGAACTCTTTCCCAGGTTTTGTAAAGCAAAGCAAAAAGAATTTACCAAATAAGAAACATCCAAAAGTTGTAGATATTAAACAGATTTTTTTTTCATTAAAAGAAAAGATTAACGGAACCAGGTGGTGGTGGCTCACGCCCTTAATTCCAGCATTTGTGGGGTGGCAGACAAGCAGGTGAATCTCTTAGTTTGAGGCCAGCCTGTTCTACAGAGTGAGTTCTGAAGTTGCATAGTAATTATGAAACATGTATTACTGGACAATCAAATACATTTCCAAAATCTCATCTATTTGTGACATTTTCATTCCAAACCTGTGCCAATTTTTTTTTTCTGAAAACAGATCTATATGAACTTCAGCAAGGCTGGGCAACATTCATTTTCAACTACACTAGCAACTGAAAACCCCAAATAACAGAGAGCATTCCTCTAATGCTTTTCCTAACTTGCTTTTTACATTTCTCAAATACTTTTACAAGCAAGTATGTAAAAAATCGAGATGTTTGTTTTTTGTTTTGTTTTGTTGGTGTATTTTCCTGATAGAGTTAATTTTGAGCTTGCTTTCACTAAATCTACAAATAAAGATGATCCTAGGCCTTCTCGCTAACTGTGTTTTTGTTGTGACTGTTTGCTTACACAGGTGTCTTACTTACATGAATCAAGTCTTAATTTTTTAAAAGATATGAGTCTATCCATACAGTCAAAAAAATCATGCATTCATTGTAAATGGGATGTTAAAATTCCAAATTTTAGATTGGCACAGACTTAAATCTTCCAAAGGAACTCCATTTATAAGATATTTCTATTCTAAATCAAACTCTTGCAGACAAGAATAAATATACTTCCTCCTACTAAGGGAAAAGGGAACTATTAACTAGGACCAACCATGAAAAGAAAAATCAAGGCTTTCAAAGGCCCCCATCTCTCTCTTTCTCTCTCTCACACACACACTCATACACATATAAATACATCCCCAACATATTGTATTTATATGCATATATGTTATTTTTCACCCATGTTACCCAAAAGTTGTTAATTTCCTTTGATCACTTTCATGTATTATCAAATGAGTATTTATGGTATTGTATGCTTATCTAAAATTAAAAGACAACTAAATAATATTTATTTTTTTAAACAATAAACATTGAAATCCTATTTCCTTTACTAAGAAATATGATTTGATTAGTTTGATTATGTTTATAAACTTGTTAAATTCCAACTTCTTACAAGTTTGTCATCCTTTCCATCCATCTACTAATAATTGGCACATAGAAAAATGCAGAATGGTTAAACGGTAATTTAAAGTGAAACCATCTGAGGCTTTAAATACAGTGGGCTATTGCCTGAGACTTTAGTCCAACTCATTTATTTCTCTATTTGCCCGGTTCCCACCATCACCAGATTAGTAAATAATGACTAAATCCCTTGCAAAGCTTGATATCACATTTGAAGTCTTTTTCTGTTTCCATTACTGAGAATTAAGTGCAGCGTTACCATAAAGAAAACAACCCTTATGAAAATTCTGCTTTTGTGTTTTCCCCTTTTTTTAAAATAGATTATTTTCTCATGCAATATACCTCTATTATCTCTGTCTCTTAAAATCTTTCTGCATCCTCTTCTGAGAGATTCCCTGAGCTGTGATGCGAGAGATTTGATGGAGACCTCTCATTTAGACTCTCCATGCAATGTCGGGCCATGGGTCTCTGTATCTGCTTTTTTGTTGTTATTGCTGGAGGAAGCTTCTCTGATGTTGGCTGGATACGGTACAGATCTATGAATACAGTAGAATACCATTAGGAATCATTTTATCGATGCTTTTTTTTTTTTTTGACCAGGAGTATTTGGTTTTTACCCTGTTTCTGATTCTTGATTACCAGGTTCTTGATTACCAGGTATTGATTCCTTCTTGTGCAGTGTGCCTTAAGTCAAATCAGACATTGTTTCAATGACACCATTGCCCTAGCTAATTGTGCAGCCAGGACAGATTGTAGGTTAAAGGTTTTGCAGCTAGATTGATTTCCATGTTTCTGTTAAGGGACATTGAGGTTGTTTGCAGTTTCTGGCTTTTATGAAGGCAGCCACAATGGCCATCGTTGAGCAAGTGTCCTATGGTAGAATGGGGTATCCTTTGTGTATATACCCAAGAGTGGTATGGTCAGGTCTTGGAGTAGATGCATTCTCAACGTTCTGAGGGAACACTGAATTGATTACTGTAGAGCTGTACAAGTTTGCGCTCACACCAGCAGTGAAGGAGGGTTGTCTTTGCTCCACATCCTCACCTGCATGAGCTGTCATTTGTGTTAGTGCTCTCAGCGGTTCTGTCAGACAGAAGATGGAATCACAAAGTAGTTTCCATTTACATTTCCCTAATGGCTAAACATGTTGGACATTTCCTTACGTGTTTCTCAGCCTTCTGAGTTTCCTCAATTGAGACTTCTCTGGTAGGATGTGTACCCTATTTGTTTTTTGATATCATATAGATATATAGATGATAGATATAGATATAGATATAGATATAGATATAGATATAGATATAGATATAGATGATATAGATATAATTTTTAATTTAAATTTGAAACAAGCTGTTTTACATGTCAATCCCAGTTCCCACACCCTCCTGTCCTCCCCTGTTCCCCCACCAATGCCCATCCCATCACCTTCCTGCTCCCCAGGGAGGGTGAGGCCTTCCATGAGGAATCTTCAAAGTCTCTCATATCATTTGGAGCAGGGCCCAGGCCCTCTGCTATATGTCTAGGATGAGGGAGTATCCCTCTATGTGGAATGGGCTGACCCACTACCAGATGCCCCATAGACTGCCCAATCCTTCCAACAAACACCACATTCAGGGAATCTGGGTCAGTCCTATGCTGGTTTCTCAGCTATCAGACTGGAGTCCATGAGTTCCCCTTTGTTCAGGTCAGTACTTTCTGTGGGTTTCTCCAGCCTGGTCTTGACCCCTTTGCTCATTACTCCTCCCTCTCTGAAACTGGATTCCAAGAGTTCAGCTCAGTGTTTAGCTGTGGGTGTTTGCTTCTGCTTCCATCAGCTACTGGATGAAAGCTCTAGGATGGCGTGTGAGGTAATCATCAATCTAATTATCGGGAAGGGCATTTAAGGTAGCCTCTCCACTATTGCTTAGATTGTTAGTTGGGATCATCCTTGTTGATCTCTGAACATTTCTCTAGTGCCAGATTTCTCTTAAAACCTATAATGGCTCCCTCAATTATGATATCTCTTTTCTTGCTCTCCTTTATTCTTTCCTTGACTCAATCTCCTTGCTTCCTCATGCCCACCACTCCCTTCCTCTTCCCCCTAACTCTCTCTCCCCTCCCCCATGCTCCCAATTTACTTGAGAGATCATGTCCCTTTCCCCTTCTCCATGGGACCATGCATGTCTATCTTAGGGTCCTCCTTGTTACCTAACTTTTCTGGCATTATGGATTGTAGGCTGGTGATCCTTTGCTCTATGTGTAAAAACCATATATGAGTGAGTACATACCTTGTTTTTCTTTTTGTGACTGGGTTACCTCACTGAGGATGGTTTCTTCTAGTTCCATCTATTTATCTGTGAATTTCAAGATTCCATTCATTTCTTTCCTCTGAGTAATACTCCATTGTATAAATGCACCCCATTTCCTCTATCCATTCTTCAGTTGAGGGGCATTTAGGTTGCTTCCAGGTTCTGTCTATTACAAATAATACTGCTAAGGACATAGTTGAACAAATGTCCTTGTTGTATGAATGTGCATCTTTTGGGTATATGCCTAAGAGTGGAATTAATTGAGTTCTTTATATGCTATGAGCCTGTATCATTTATTACAGAAGTAGCAATGAATATTCTAGGTATCAACTCCAGAATATTTGTTACTATGAATTTGGCTGTATATAGAATATATACTGGGTGCTTCATAGTCTCCAAAAGGCCCCTGAGAAAGGAACTTCCTTCTCACTGGGGCATCAGCAGTGAGAGCTGCAGCCTCGGGATCTCACACCATATACACTTGGTTTTTCACATCAAGGGAAGATACATGAGGCACCTGCTTTTCTTAAGATCCTATCTGCCTTTCTGACTCTGAGAGATGTTCATGCCCTATTGTCAGAGTTGTTCAATATACCTGTGGCTATAAAATCTAGAAGCCATGTGTAAAGAGAAGGAACTTTAGGAGAACTTTTAGAAGAAGGAACTTTCAGAGGCTTTTTAGAAGGAACTTTTTGGAGAACTTTTAGAAGAAACTTTTGAAGAATTTTTAGGGAGCCTCCAGAGAATTTTCAGAAATAACTTTTAGATCTTAGGAGAATTTTAGGAGAGCTTTCAGAGAAAGAACTTTTGAGGAGAGAGCTTTTAGAGAGAAATCTTAAAGAGAGCTTTTGAGAGAGAACTTTAGGGAAGGACAGTTTTTGAATAATAAAGAGCCACGAGAGAAATGTGGGTGAGCCAGTTTATTTTCTTTTGGTCCTCAGATCAGAACTTTTTAGCTATCCCTATCCGTCTGCTTTAAGCTTCCTCTCGGAACCTCCAATATTTATATATTTGTACAGTAATCGTCTATTGGATGTGGAGTTGATAGAAATCTTTTCCCATTCTGTGGTCTGCTCCTTTATCCATCTGACTGTCTCTTTTGCATTAGAGAAGTTTTTCAGTTCCATGACATCCCATTTGTCAATTCTAATTAGATCTTAGTGGCTGCACTATCAGTGTTCTGTGCAGAAAGTCATATCTTGTGCCAATCCATTCAAGGCTACCCTCCAATTTCTCTTCTACCAGAATCAGTGCATTTGATTTTTAAGTTGAGGTCTTTGATCCACTTGGACTTGAGTAAGTAGGAATCTATTTTCATTCTTGTAAGGCAGACATCCAGTTTGACAAGCAGCATTGTTGAAGATACTCTATTTTTCCAGTGTGTATTTCTGTCTTCTTTTTCAAAAATCAGATGTCCATAGCTGTGTGGATTTATGTCTGGGTCTTCAATTCAATTCCATTGCTCAACATGAGTTTTTATGCCAATACCATGCGGGTTATATTATTAAAGCTCTGTAGTACAGCTTAAAATTGGGAATGGTGAGAACCCCATCAGTTCTGTTATTGTTCAGAATGGCTTTAGCTTTCCTGGGTCTTTGTTTTTCCATATGAAGTGGAGAGTTGTCTTTTTACTGTCTGTAACACTTGTTTTGGCAATTTTGTGGAGAATTCATTGACTCTGCAGTTTTTTTTTTCTCTGTACATTCTTTTTGGTAAAATGGCCAGTTTTGCTATGTTAATCCTAGTTATTGGATATCTTTACATCTTCTAATATCTTTTTCAATTTCTTTCTTCAAAGACTTGAGTTTTTAATTCACACAGGTGTTTCATATGCATGGTTAGAATTACCCTAAGATATTTTATATCATTTGAGGCTATTGTGAAAGGTATTGTGTCCCCAATATCTTTCTCAGTCCATTTGCCCTTTGATAACAGGAAGATTATTTAATGTTTTTAGTTAATATTTTCATCTAGCTATTTTGCTGCATCTTTTAGCAATTCCTAGTGAAATTTTCTGATAACTTTTGTAGACTAACATATCCTCTCCAAATAACAATACTTTGACTTCTTTCTTTCCAGTTGATCTTTTTCAATTTTCTTATTTCTCTAGCTAAAACTTCAGGTTCTGTGTTGAAGAGATATTTACAGAAAGGGCAACATTGGCTAGTTCTTGATTTTAGTGGGATTGCTTTGATTTTTCCTCCACTTAATTTGATTTTGGCTATAGGCTTGCTATAAATTGCCTTTATTATGTTGTGGTATTCCCTTGTACCCATTAATCTCTTTAGGACTTTTTGTTTTATCATGAAGTGTTCTTAGGTTTTGTCAAAAACTTCCTCATCATCTAATGAAAGGGTTTATTTTCTTTTAGTTTATTTATATGTTGGATTACATTTACTGATTTTCACATAGTGAATCATCCCTGAGTCTCTGGGATAAAGCCTACTTGGAGTCATAGTGGATGATCTTTTTGGTGTATTCTTAGATTCAGTTTACAAGTATTTCATTGAGTGTTTTTATATATATCTTCATAAGAAAAATTGGGTTCAATTTAAGCCTACTAGTTGCCTTGGAAGGAGCAGCTCTTTGGTTAGCACGGGGAGCCTGCTAGTGTTAGTTCTAAGATAAAGCAACAATTGGTGGAAGGGAGGTTAGAAATGGAAGACTCATGGGATCCACAGAAGATGGGAGCAGTGGGGGGTTTTCTGCTGCAGAGCTGGGGGCGAGACTGGGGGATTGAATTAGTGGGAACACAGAGAGAAGAGAAATTTTACAGCAGATGGCAGGTGTGATCTGTGGGTTAACAGGGAGTGCCTGCTGGAATTGGGGGCTGAGATAGGTTAGGACAGAAAGGTCTGTGGAACTCTCAGGATATATGGGCAGAGGGAGTAGGAAGCCTGCAGCTGGTTTTCTGATGTAGGGATAGGAATAAGACTGAGTGGTTGGCTTTGGATGGGAGGGGGAAGTGGTGAGGATCTTCAATTAGCTCACCTGTTTCCCTGTTCTGCTTAGCTGGTGTGTTCCCAGTGAATGCTTGCTGGTGTTGAAGGCTGAGATATTGGGATGGGTAAGGAAAGTTAGGAGAGAAGACATTTGTACTCCTTTTGGGATGGGATCAGAGACAGAAAGGAGATCACAGAGGGTTTCCTGATACAGAGCAAGGATGAGACTAGGGGTGGGTGTTGGATCTAAGGAATACTAGGAGAGGTGTTTTCCCCTTTATTATCCTGCTTTTTGCCCTTGGAGGAGTATCCCTTGGGTTAGCCACAGGTACCTGCTGGAGTTGGAATCTGAGGCAAAGCAACAAGTTGGGGGAAGAAGGTTAGAAGAGGCAGATCTGTGGGATCCACATGAGATGGGGATTCAGGGAAGGTTGCCATGGGCATTCTACTGCAGAGCTGAGGATGAAACTGGGGAATTGGATCTTGGGGGACAAAGAGCAAAGTTCTGCTTTTATAGTAAGAAGAGCAAACACCTGCCATTTCACAAATAGCCACAGTGTCATCTAATGAAGACACAGTGTCTAATGAAGACAGAGTGCTTCTAGGTTTTAATTAAGTGTATAGTCCTGGGCCCTGGATGAACCCAGGTAGGGTTTTTTGTTTTGGTTTGTTTTGTGTTTTGTTTTTGTTTTTTTAAATCACTGTCCTTCCAAAATGCAGCTGTGGGCTATTTTCTTTCATCCTTGAGTATTAAGACTTCTTCTAGTTGAGTTTCAGTGGTTTGAAAGAAAGTGGCCTGCAAAAAAAAGTGGGACTAATGTGAGTTGTGGCTCTTCCGGAGTGGTGTGGCTTTGATGAAATAAGTGTGTCACTGTGGAGGCAGGCACTGAGGTCTCATATATGCTCAAGTCACTGCCAGTGAGACAGACCACTTCCTGTTTGTTGCAAGTCAAGATGGAGGGTCCTCAGCTACTTCTCCAGCACCATGTCTGCCTGCACACCATCATGCCACACCATGATAATAATGGATGAAACCTCTAAAAATATAAGCCACCCCAAGTAAATGTTTATCCTTTATAACAACAACAAAACCAAGCCCCTGAGTAATCCGTACTTGCCAGAATGAGTGCCTCTACAGGTACCACAATACCTGTTTTCAGTTTATACTACAGAGTCATAGTAACAGAAGCAGAGGCAGCGGGGAACAAAGTGGTACAAAGCCAGACATAAACCTATATAATAGAATAGAATAGAGACCCCAAAAATAGACCCGCAAAAATACAACACCAGATTGTCAAGAGATTTGCCAGAAACATACCTTTGAGGGGAAAAAAAAACGTATTTTCAACAAATGATCATTTAAAAACTAGATCAACCATATTGACTATTGTGAACATCTGAAAGTGTTAAAGAAAACTTAGAGAAATACTTGAGAATATAAGCATAGGAAAAGACTTTCTGAAAAGAGACCAAGAGGCAGTAAAAACAGGTGGTGAGTAAAAATCAGAGAGAACAAAAGGACAAATGGGGCAACACACACACACACACACACACACACAAGAGAGAGAGAGAGAGAGAGAGAGAGAGAGAGAGAGAGAGAGAGAGAGAGATCAAGGGTGAGAGGCAATAAGAAGGATGTAGGGGATATGGGAGGCAGAAGAATCTACTAAAATACTCTTTCATCAAAAAATATAACTTCAGGATTAGGAAAATAATAAAGATATCTAATACATTGGACATACCTGTGAGAAATGTTTTTCTTAATTAAATCATTTGAAGTGGGGAGATCCACTTCTAATCTGCATCTTTGAGGTGGAAATAGCCACCTTTAATCTGGACAACAAGTTCTGCTGGCAGCCTACATAAAGCACATGAAAGAAGGTAGTTCTCTCTTGTTTTCCTCTTTCCTCTTACCCTCACTAGCAAGTCTATTCTTTTCCTGACATTAGAGCCTATTTCTTCAGGATTCTGGTGTATACTCTAGAGCAGCTGAAATAAACAGCCATGTGGACTGAATAACTACGGAATTCTTGGATCTTTCATTTCTAGGCAGCCATTGTTGAATTGGCTTGATCACAGCCTGTAAGTCATTCTAATAAATCCCTTTTAAATACAGAGAGATTTATTCTGTAAGTTCTGTCACTCTAGAGAACACTAACTAGTACAATGTCATTTAATTATGATATTTCTGTGCTTATTTTTGTCTGGATGACAGAGAGTAAAGTACTGGAAAAATATCAAATGACATGTTTAAAAAATAGTACAAAATGCTACATTTAAGTCTTTCTAAGATATGGTAAGACATCTAAGCCAAGTAGATGGTGAAAGGGGGTATGTGATGCCTTCAATAAATCAGGTAGAACTGAGAATTTTTCAAACTTATCTTGGGTATACAAAAAACATAAAATTGTATAATTTAATGAGCTTTCATGTTGAGAGATTAGGATTTAGATAGCCTCCTTGTTTACAAAATCCATCACTGCCCACAATATAGACCATTATTTAGATCCCAGAGAGGAAAACAAAGAAAAATGGCTTTATCTCCCAGAATTTATGTTACCCTAATTCTGGTCTGTTAGGAGTGCTCTCTACCTCAGTCTGTCCTACAGAGGAGGTTGGAGAAAGCTAGCATCTGTCTCTAAGTAGTGATGCCTGGAGTAGGACTGAAAACTTGCAGCAACTAGAACTATAGGCAAGGGTAAGTATGGTTCAACCCTACACTGGAAACCAGTATAGGGGTTTTGGGTTACATTAACCACCCCTTTAATTGCCCAATTGTCGAGGAGCAGCTCTCTCCAGATACTGACTTGAGAGAGGAGGATTAGGTAAATCCCTATCTGCCTCTCCCAATCTTGTTTTCACTTTACAGGTGAGGACAAAATCTTCCAAGATTCCTCCAAGTTCTCTACTGGCTTGACCCCTTGAAAATCGAAACAAGTTAGGAACTCGGGTGCTTAGAAAAAGAACATTAGTCTTTCACTTGGCCACTCCATGGCCTGAATGCCATCTATAGCAAGAAAAGTCACCACCCCAATCCCCAAAAGAAACAGCTAATTATAATACTAACCTTCAATTTGAGCTGTTCAGAAAACAAGGGGAATTTTTTCTTAAAATTCTCCATGTCTAACTTCTTTTTAATTGAAATACCATTCAAATCTTACTAAAAGCTACAGGATGGACCCACCGAGTTAAGTGTATCTACTCTAGATTTATTCTAAAGTGTGGAGTTTCTGCTCAAATGTCACCTAAAACCATATTTGGAGGCCTACATTGACGTGGTCACGGGAATTAAAAGGGGGACTATATTCACCCTTGTCCTTCAAGGTCAACTAAGTCCCAGGGAACAATGGGGCATCCCTTATGCCCTGTACTTGTGGAAAGTCACTTGTTCAGTTGTTTAAGGAGGCCATGGAAATGTCACTAAGTAGACTTTTAACCAGTGTCTAGTCTGCAAAGAGGCTGGCCAACAAAGTGGAAAAATTTCTCCACACTTCCAAAGGAAAACAATGGTCAAGCAATGGAGAGGCCTTTGCCTTAGCCTACTGTAGATGGACTGACTCTGGGAGAAAGAAATAACAGAAGAGCCACTTCCTCCTAAGCCCCAGTCACCTCTAAGCACCACATCTTCAACTTGCCTTGAGAGTTTTTTTTTTCTTTAAAGATGATTAATTTTGGCCACCTACATGTTTTTAAACACCCAGAAGAGAAGTATATCCAAGATTAAAATGATCAATATGCATGTTTCTTTAACAGCCCAAAGATGTTGTATTATACTTAAAGATTTGAGATCTCATTTAGACAAGTATTTCTCACTAATAATTTAATTCCTGATAATTCCATCTGTTCCTAGAAGAATACGTCTCACTGCTGTAATAAGATGTCCTGTTTCCTAACCAATCACATTCCTTGATTAAAACAATCTGCCAAATACCTGTTGTCAAACTTACAGATGCTGATGTGTAGTTGTGATTTCAACAAATGGAGCCTGGATTTCACTCAAGTTTGGCCCATATTGCCCACCTCCACTAAACATTATAATGATAATGGTAGATGGGTAGAGACATCGCTTGCTGGTAACACATTGTCAAAAATGTCTTTACAGGATTGTGGTAAAACTTTCTGGTACATAGTTCAGCCAGCTACAACATTATGCCTTACTTTATTAAACAAAATTTATGTTAGCCCTAATGTTAAGGAATCTTCCTCATTAATCTTGCTGTTTAACATTAGAAGAAACTCAGTGGATGTCATATAAACTTACATTGGCTGATGAAACACTCCTTGAACTCTTAAGCCAGATAAACAGCCTCCTTCACAGTATGCATCTTAAAGAACAGTGGCAGAAAAATCATCAGTCTCATTGATACCTGCAACAAAGCCTTCTGAGGAGTCTTTGGATTGTTTGATTGACTATTCTCTTGCTCTATTAAAGGCAAAACTGTCTCAACTATTTTTCTGACCGTGCTCCCAGAAGAAATTATACAGTACTACTGAGAGTCTCGCCTTTCATATGTTTTAGATGTTACCTTACTTATATGACAAGTTCCAAAGATATACACCATCACCAAATAGCTGTCATATGTCCTGGATCATTGCCACTTGTTACGTTTCATTGTGACCTTTAAAATAGACCCTCCTCTGAGACATTTGGACTGCTGCCCCTCAATCATGGGGCTCTTTTTTCAGCTCCAAGCAGTTAAGAGTGGTTAGTACTCCCAGCCCCTAAAAGCCCTAAAGTGTTACCTCTGAGAGCAGAAAATGAGAATGTAGGAGTTAAACAGACTCTCTTTTAGGCAGACAGGAGAGAAGGGGCCCAAGATTAGTCAATAAAGGTGGTGCGTTTCCAAGTTTCTTCCTCAACCTCCTGACTTGAGACAAAAGCCTGGAAGCTTAAAACAAAAGCTTTGCAGGCTTTTGTTTCCCCTTCTCAGGACCTCTGCTGATGGACCGGCTCAACAAGTTCAAGACCAGATTAGAACGTGTTGCACAACAGTTTTGGGCTAATCAACCATCCCGGCTTCCTTAAACCCGGCCAACCCTAAATTGGAAGAGGAAGAAGTTTTCCAAGACTTCAAAATCCTCAGTCCTGGAGAAGAGACTGGAGAGCTTCTGGAGCCTTTTTTTTCTCCTCCATGTCTTCTGTGTATCTCTGCTTCTGCATCCCCAATAAAAGCCTTTCTTCTACTGTTGACTCTGGCTGTGGCGCCGGTGATTTCTCTGTTGTTACCTGTTAGGTTCCAGGTTCTTGACTTTTAATTCTTGAATTGGCAGAGAAAACAAACCTGATAAAGACACCTAGACTGTAATTTCAGGGCTGCTAGACCATATCAATGCGAGATTTAACACATCTTGCTCTTCAAGCACCAAGGAGACCTCATTTATGGCACCGTGGGTTGAACGAGAGACCCTTAGTGACTGGGAAGATAGAGCCCTGTGATCTCACTGACACATGACCTCTGGAGACACAGTTTTCCCAGGGTTGTAAAGGAGAATGGGGCTAACACTAACTGGGAGAGAAGGTGAGTTGGTATCAGAAGGAGCTGCCAATAGATGTGACTGTTTGATGTCAGGTTATAATGTTCCCCTACATAAGAGAAAGAAAAGGAAGATGGCAGAACTGCCAAATTTGGTGTAGGCCCTCTTCCTCTGCTGAGACAAAAATGGCAGTTGGGGGTGGGGGAAATCGCAGATGGCTTTTTTTTTTTTTATCAAATGTAACTCACTCCAATAAGCTCTTATTTAAAATGAGTGTCTACAGTTAGGGGCTAAATTTGGTTTTCAGAGGGTTGGCTTTGCTGGCCCTGGTTTGCTGGATCCTGGAAAAATGGCCAAAGACTCAACCTTATTTGTGTGTGGCTGGCCTGGATCAGTCCATATTGCTCCTGGATGCTAGTGCACTTATGGGTAGATGTCCTCCTAGATGGAGTTCTGTGTTTTCATCCTGGAAGCCCTAATTTAAAAAATAAAATAAAATAAGAACACACAAATTTCTCTTCTCCATGAACTCTGGTTGAACCTGACAGATGTTCAAACTTTTCATTTTCTCCTCCAGTGAGGCTTAATGGAGATTTTGTTACCAAGGTAATCATCTCTCTGTTTGCTCTATTAATCTAGGCTCTCTGAATGTTGACTCTAGATATATAAAGGCAGTCGAAATATCCATTTCCCCCCCTTGGATTTATCAGCTTTGAGTTTTCATTTTGTAAATTTGCTCTGTAATATCAGCTCCTTAATTTAAGAGAAAAACGAAGAAAAGACAAATGTTTAACTGCCTTTGATCTAATCTCATCCATGGAAAATGAATTTTAGTTTTTCTGTGTACTGTTTAATATTAGCTATTGCTCTAAGCCAGAAGCTGCTAAGCAAAGTGCCTTAGGAACCACATGGATCATGGTCAGTCTGAGTTGCTGATCCATTTGTACCTCCTAAAATGGGAAATAAAGTCACTTTCAGAAGCACATGTGGGAATCAGTGGTAGAATGCTGCCCTACTATGGATGAAACCCTGGTTTAACCCAGCGCCAAAAGAAGCAAGCAAACAAACAAACAAAATAGCCACTTTTGTGGGCCTATGTTTCCTTTCTAGTGTGGGGATAAAGTCTATTATTAGGATGACTAAGTAGGATAGTGTGTGTGTGTGTGTGTGTGTGTGTGTGTGTGTGTGTGTGAAAATATTAACTGTACTTCCTTGAGCATATGTCTTGTCCCCAGAAAATGATACCAGCTGTCTATGTGAAGACAGAGATGGCATAGAGCCATGGAGCCATAGACTAAGAGACTCATCCTAAGGTCTATATGGGAGGGAGGGCATGCAGAGCACCCCCCCAGAGAGAAAAGTAATATCCGAAAAGCTGCTGGAGTGATGTCAGATTCTCTTTACTCCACATACTGATGGCCTGAGTCACCGTGGACCACACTGTTACGAGCAAAGGAGCCACGCAAATCTTTACTTGTCTCTCACAAAACAGAGTCCAACCCAGAAAAATGCTGCTACCAAGAAGCCTTGCTTGTCCTTGTTCCTTTGTTTCTAAAAACTATTCTTTAAGCTTTGTTAAGTTTAAAGTGAAAGTTCTCAATCCCACTTCTGACACCATTTGTTGAGAGTAGGTTTTTCCCGCAGCCAGTCTGGTCCCACTGCCATGCCAGCCCCAAATAACATGCAGGGACTCTGTATTTGATATAAGGCTGTTGGCCAGTTACTAATTTCTTATCGGCCTGCCGCGCCCGTGACGCCAGAGTACCGACCTGGAGGAGGGTGTCCGGATTGAAGCACCTAACAGACCACCACGAGAAGTGAAGAAGAAGCTGCTGTTTATTACAGAGAGTAATGAGCGTATACACCCAAGCCAGGAGGTGTGCTAAGCATAGGAGGAAGTCATGCACCACCCACACCTGGGGTCAAGGTACAGGATGGGAAAGTTCTGTAAACAACCTTGTTTGCTCAACCTTGAGAGCACCAAAGTTCTACAGCTAGGCAGGGAGGAAGAGAGCTGTTAGGGACAAGTACTTAAATCTCCCAACACCTGCCTGTGATGGAAGGAATTCTATTGCCCATTTTCCACTTAAAGCTATGTGAGCCCACTGGATGTTTTACTTTTGGGGCTTTCAGATTTCTCACCTGAAAAAAATTAGAGAAGTAAATTGTTACTTTCGTGAGTGCCTCTAGGGCATATATGGGAAATTTGATTCTGACTTTGAATCTGTTGACATTATAAATAACACAGGCAACATGCAGCGCACTAGAACTGATAGTCACTTGCCAGGGAAACCCTCCAGGCACACTATTGTGAGACTTTGCTTTCAGGAAACCACAGCCACGTCTCTGTAACATGTGTGTTTTCCCGCCAGCTGCCTGGTCCCCCCCACCATGCCAGCCCCCAATAATAATAACACACAGAGATGCTGTATTTGATATAAGGCTGTTGGCCAGTTACTACTTTCTTATCGACTAGCTCTTTCTTAATGATTAACCCATTTCTATTAATCTAAGTATTTCCACATGGCTCATCTTACTGGGGAATGATGGGCCGGCAAGCTGTTCTCTTTCAGCTCTCCATGCTGACTCCTCCTCACTACTTCCTCTTCCTCCTACTCTCCAGTCCCGCCTACCTTACTTTCCTATTGGCCAACAGTGCTTTAGCCATTAACCAGTGTGAGAAACATATTTACATAATGACATCTCCCATCGCATCTCTGATTCCCAGCATCCTCATATAGACACTTGCTTCTTCGTGTTTACAATAAAATGATAATTTACTTCTTAGTTAGAAAGACCCCCGAGATACCCTGACCAAGAAGAGTACTATGTTTTATTATTCTTTACAGCTGAAATGTCATATGTTCTCTAACTCTGCATAGACTTCAGCTGTTCACCATCCGTGTATCTATGAGCAAGCTGAAATGAGCAGCAGGATTTGTTACGCACCAGCGAAGAATCATGTGACATAATAGAAGCTTCTTAATCATATTTATATTAAAATTGCTAACACAAAACAAATTAAGCAAAGAAGGAGTCAAAGTATGTTCTACACATTAACTGAGTCATGTTGTGTGAGATATTCAAATTCCTAAAACTTGGATTTCTGACCAGGAAAATAAACAAGATTTACTTTCCTTAATAAAGTTTGTATGGGTTAAAAATAGTATTTGTAGACCATGACATATCTATGACTGGACATTAGTACCACTGTTTGAGTGCTATCTGAGACATGTGGAATGATGTATATTTCCATCTCTTCTTCTTTTCTTTTACATTTTGTGTTACAGCAAAACCTTAATCTCCCTAAACCTATTGTTTATTATAATGGCTTACAGTAGTGTATTCTTGCCAGGGTAGATGTGAAGTGTGCTTGGCAAATAGTTCCTGACAAATTAGATAGTTGGCCAGGGGTTAACAGGCTTGGGGACTATTGAGAATGGACCCCCATTCCTCAATAATCAGCTTTGTCCCACCTGAAGACTTAGCGCACCATAGAAAAGGAAGGTTTATGAAGGGAAACTTACTTCCCTCTGATTGAAAGGACTGGGTACCTGTTATTTCCTTCTGCTTGGTCCTTCTGCTAATTTGTCATCCTCTCTCTCTCTCTCTCTCTCTCTCTCTCTCTCTCTCTCTCTCTCTTATTATCTACTGACCACTGAAACAGAGACCCTTCATCTTTTGTGTCTGAGACCAAAGCACACTCAACTACAAATTCACCATGAAAGTACTTCTTGACCAACACATGGAGGCACTTCTGTTCTAGGCCTTCTCTGACGTCCAGAGTTCCTCTGCTCTTGACACCTGATTACTGCAAGCAGGAGTCCTCTTCTGCAAAGGAGGCTCATTCCTTCTGCTACTGCCTAAGCCCAGGTGATGACTCAGGGAACATTGTAGCCTCCTTTTTCTTTGCCCTCTGAGATGGGCTCCAAATTGTTTGTTCCCAAGGGCATCCCTTTGTCATGCATCAAATCAAACCTAAACTCTTTAGGTCTTGCAGAACCTCAGACCTGCTACTAATATGTGTCTCTCCTCTCAGATCTGGCCTCAACATCTAGACAGTCACTGTGCCTGGTCTGGACTCACTGACTTTGCTAACCACCAGATAAATTGGCAATGGTCTGAAGCTCCCTATTCCCAAGCTTTCTTTGCACTTAAGGATATGACCCTTCCTCTGACAAACCTGTATAGCACAACTGATTTTACTGCTCCAAAAGCTCCTTTTCAAACAACCTCTAAGTCCCCTAGCATGCCGCACCATCTCCCCCTTATACCTTCTTCTATTTGGATCCTTCACAGAAACCACCTCCTTACCCTACCACTCCTCCTAGTTCCCTAAAATCCCCAACCCCAGCCCTCTCAATCCTACCCACCCCCACTCTTCCTCCAGTCCTCAATTCCACCTTGTCCCCTTCCAATCCAGACTCCTCTCTTCCTACAACCTCACCATCTATCTCCACCCACACTTCATCCTCTTCTCCTGGGATCATGGCTTGCATTCCCTATTCCTCTCTCGCCATGACTCCACCATCTCCTTACCCTCTCTCTCCAATCTCCTTGTATTTGCCTCCCTAAGAGAGATTGTGGGACCAGATGAGCACACCCATACTTTTTTCCCCAATCAGATACGGATCAAATAGAAGAAAAGCTATGTGCCCTTAAAAAAAAAAAAATGTCTCCATTTAGAAAAAGATTCCATCACTTGACCCAAATATACCACAAATGAGCTGTTTCTCTCTCCTGGCTCTGAAGCCCCATTATCAATCATAGACATTGAGGATCGGTTAGGCTCTCCAACCCTAACCCTCAGGCTCTTTGCCAAAAATGGACTGGCTTTCATAAAATACTACTACTCCACCCCCAGGCTTACCTCAAATTCTCCCTGGCTTCTCATGGATTCAGCTATCTCATCTCACAAAGGTCCCAAATCCCCTTTGAACAATACTCACTGAATCCACCTTCATACCTGAACAGGAATGTTCCAACATGAGCTAACACCTCTCACCCTGAAGCAGCTCCTCCCTTCTTGTGGCAACAAAAGTTGACAGGAGGAATATGTAATAGGGCCCTAGACCTCGGTAGGCCCCAGGACCTTAGCACAACTAACTCCATGGCAGAAGTACCATTCAGGCTGTAAAACTCAGCATGTAGACAGCACCACCTGCCAAAACTAAAGCAAAGGTCTAATTCATCAAAGTCTATAGTTCTGGGAAAGCCTCTAAATGTACTAACATTGCTTTGTGGCTTCTGTACTTCCACTTCTGACTAATTGTTCTTGTTAACTGAAGTGTGTCAACAGACCAACATGGTTTTTGTGCTTAAACCCCACCCTGAGGAAAACTCAGGACAACAGGACTACACTGGGTTCCCATGCACCAGTTGCTGGCTTGCTGATAAAGATTTCTATTAGCTTAAAGCCATGTCTGAGCAGTCTTCTTTGGTGGATATCCCACCTCTGTTGGGCCTACCAACAAACCAGCCACTGTTCAATGGGAGAAATATCACATGTCTTTTGTTCTGAATATAGTTGCTGTGTGTCATGTTTGGGATATTCCTCTCATCCCTCCATTCCCCTCATAGGCCTGCATTTACAATACATCAATCGCCTCTCAACTCCAGCTTTACAATCCACAGAGAAATCCAGCCTGGTTACATAGGAGACACAGGAGTAAGGATATATGGAAATGAAATGGACCTGAGAGGCATCATAATTTTCTAGAGATTTTTATTCCCCTACAGTCTCCTCCTAGGTTTCAGCTTTCTCCTACTCCACCCCCAGGCTTACCTCAAGTTCTCCCTGACTTCTGTATGGAAAATCTCCAAACATATAGTTCTAACTCTTGCAAAAATACACACCAACTATTAAAAGCCACCCACAACCTGTCCGCCATAACCCACAACTCCTGAATTTCTACCTCAAAGTCTAATGATAGTAGTCTTACTCCTTCTCTCCATCCAAGGATGCCACTTACTATTCTCTTGTAATTCCTGACATTGTCACTTTTATATAATCCACTACTCGGCTCTTCAGACACACCCCTTAGTCTTTTCTCCCCATTCCTTGAACTTTCAACACTTTCCTTACCTTAAACTTTGCCACAAAATCACTTTGTGTGTCTTAGAAGAATGGTCTCCAAGATCATAGCACTTCAAAACCCCTATGCCACTATACACTTGTGCCTCATATTAAAAACTGCCCAGGTTTAGAACTGCAATTCTTAATCAGAGCCATGATGATGTAAATAAATAATCCCTAAAATGCTTTTGCCATTCATACTAACTGATGACTCTCAGACTTCACCCTTCTCATTGACCCCAGGAGACAGCACTGCCTTAGGTGCTAAGGCCTTGTGTCTCAGTCAAACATCAATAACAAATCTTTGCTGTTCAGGTAGACCAAGACTTCCTAGACATAGAAAAGGCTGGTACCTTCTTCCTCCATTCTCGGTTAAATTCCCCCACTCTTGTAGTCCCACAATTTCAATGAGACCTGGAATTACTGACAGTCTAACATAGAGGAACCTGTGTTCTTTTAAGGGATGAATCACTAGTCCTAGATCACTATAGATACCCCATAATAATTCAAAATAGAATCACTCCTGTTCTCAATAGACAGACCAACAACATGGCCTTTGATTGTCTCTTGGTACTTGGACAGGGTTATCTCCATCAATAGACATACTTCATCCTTAATGCTTTTAGTTTTTCTGTTTGGCCCTTGTCTTTTTAACATTATTTAAAGATATTTTTTAGGCGTCCTTTTGCACTATGGTCCAACTCAAGAAGATGCTAAAACTATGTTCCTACTACCCTAGACTAAGGTGGACTATACAGCTCTGGAATCCAAGGTCAAACTCTGAAAACCCAATTCCATCCCCACTCATCAGGAAGCAGTCAGATTAATATGGTACCCTTGTTTCTTTTTGTACTTTTGGGATCTGCAATAAGGAACAGCGTATTCTAAACTAGGGTAGCTTCCTAAACAAAGAAATATTCCCTCTCCCAAGAAAGGTATCTCCCCTCTTGAAAAAGAAGTCCCCCACCGAAGCACCATTCTAGAACATCCACAGATGCCTACCCAACCACCTGTTCACAGAAAAGCCACAAAAGTCCCTTGTCTTGAGCCTGGCCTCATCTCCTGTAAAACTCTGCCTCTCCCAGTACCACTACATACAACCTTCAATCCCATGAGAAGGGTTCTCACCCCTCATAGCAGTACAGTACTACCTGATTCTGTTGAGGCCAATTTTTATGTGACCTGGGTCAATCTTTAATACTGATAGGAAAAAACTAGAGAAGGAAACATTTTATTTTGGCAACAGAAGATTGAGACAGCTGCTCAGGTTGCATCCTCAGTCAGGGAGCAGAGAACAATGGATGTCTGGTTTACAGCTAGGTTTCTCCTTTATATGCAATACAGAACTCAAGCCTAAGAAATAGCAGTACCATTTTTAGCGTGGTTCTTTTCACATTAATCTAATCTAGACAATCGGTCATAGGCATGGGCAGAGGCTAATCTAGTGTAAATAATCCCTTTCAGTTTTAGTCTTGGCTAAAGGCTTATCTTCAAGGTGATTTGAGGTTCTGACAAATTAACAATCAATAATAATAACCACTACAACTTCACACCTTGTCAATTTAGCACCCAAAACAACACTTTTAGTTTTTTTTCATATTTTCATCTATTTTTCTTTTGCTGAAAATAGATTTTTCACACAATATATTCTGATTATAATTTCCCTTCCCTAACTCCATAGAGATTTTTCCATTTCCCCTCTCTTAAAATCCATACCTTTTGTTTTTCTGTAGAAAACAAACAGAATGAAAAGGATAATAACAACATAAAATAAAAACAGGAAGAGAACAAAGCAAACAACCAGAAGAGAGGAAAAGAAAAAGTATAAGAAATACATATCAACGCAGAGATATACACATTTGTACACATAGGAATTCCATAAAGGCATCATATGCAAAGGAGCATAAGGTTGTAAAAAAACTGCCCCAACAAAACATTATGAGACAAAGAACTCCCAAAGATGCCATTGAGTTTATTTTCTGTTGGACATCTACTTTTGGATGTGGGGTCTGCCCTTAACAGTGGGTAAACACTTCTAAACCATAATCTTCTTCCACCCTTTGTCCCCATAGGTTCATAATCTTCTCATAATGCAAGCTAAGCTTAGCCCAATGTTAAAAGTATCCATAATTTGCAAAAATCCCAATATTATTTAAAAATACAAAGTCCAAGCCTTATTTCAAAGTCAAATCTATCTCTTAATTATGAGTTCCTTTAAAATTTAAAAATAGTTACATGCTTTCAGCACATAATTACACAGAGTAGATATTCTTATTCTAAACAGGAAGAACTGAAGCATGGAAAGGACTGATCAGACCAAAGCAAAGCAAGATTGCAGCCTAGCATGACACACACCAAATCATGGGAGGTGTTATTCTGCAAATATGTTTCTCATACTGGTGAAACAATAAAGCACTGTTGGGCCAATGGAAAAAGCAAGATAGGCGGGGCTAGGAGACAAGGAGGAAGGAGGAAGTAGTTAGGAGGAGTGAGCATGTAGACCGAGAGGAAGCAAGACGCCGGCGGAGGCTCTCCGATAAGATGACCACATGGAAATACTTAGATAAGTAGAACTGGGTTAATAATTAAGACAGAGCTAGCCCATGAACAATGATAGTCACTGGCCCACAGGATTGTATCAAATACAGAGTCTCAGCATGTTATTGGGGGCTGACATGGCTGTGGGACCAGACTGGCAGCGGGCGGGCTGGCGGAAAACAGACATGCTACAGTGCTCCATGTCTAGTATCTGAGACTCAGGACAGAATCATCTAGGCTTCAAAGGGATTATCACCACCCCTCCAATTATGCTGATTATAGTATGAGAAGCCTCTCTCTTGAGGTGGCTCCACTCCACACATTCAGCTTTCTTTGGAAAATGTCCCAGAGCTCTGGCACTTACAACATCCTAGAGTCTCCATTGCAAATGGTTACATTTACAAAGCTCCATGCAATGTCCTTTCATGGTCTCTTGGCATGGACTCTGACCGTCCCGTGCATTGTGTGACCTTAGCTGCTCTCTCATATTCCCTCAATCCATGTTTTTAACATGCTCAATATCATTAACTATCAGGGAAATACAGGTTAAAATTACTTAAAAATTCTATTTTACCTAGTCAGAATGGTCATCAGATGATTAAAAAATGTTTCACTCACACAATGAAACCCTGTCTCAAAAAATATTAAAAAAACGAAACAACAAAGAAGTTTGGCAGCCATTGACCTTCTTTTGAGAATTTCTTTACACACGCTATTTTTTTTAGCTTGCTGTGTTTAGTTTTTCCAAGGACTTCAGGTTCATCATTAAATTATTAGCATACAATATCTCAAATTTGTTTATGGAAGCACTAAGTGCTGTCCATTGCCCACTTATAATGGCCTTTGCTGTGTCCCATAGGTTTTGATAAATTGTACTTTCATTTTCATTCAGTTCTAGGAGTTTTAAAAATTTTGCCTTGATTCCTTTCATGATACATACTGTATAGTTTGGTCTTTTGTGGAACTCCTAACAATGGAAACAGAGTCTGTTTCTGCCTCCTTTACAGGCTTTTGGAACCCTATTCCACATACTGGGTCACCTTGCCCAGTCTTAATACCAAAGGAGGTGCTTATTCTTACTGCAACTTGATATTCCATGTTTTGTTGATAATCATGGGAAGACTGCCTTTTCCTGAAGAGAAACAGAGGAGGAGTCTATGGGGTGAGTAGGCAGAGGAATGATGGAGAGGAGGGATTGGGAGGAGAGGAGGAAGGGAAAACTGCTTCCAGGATAAGAGTAACTAATTAATTAAAAAGAAGTCAATACACACATATAATATGTTTTTTATCAAATTCTCCACTTTACTCCCTTCCCTCAGAGTTCTATCCCCTTCCCAACATTGCCCTCAAACACCATGTGCTCTCTCTCTCTCTCTCTCTGTATATATATATATATATATATATATATATATATATATATGTGTGTGTGTGTGTGTGTGTGTGTGTGTGTGTGTGTGTGTGTGTATGTATCTTTCCCTTCCCCCTTCCTTTCTTTCTTTCTTTCTTTCTTTCTTTCTTTCTTTCTTTCTTTCTTTCTTCTTTACTAATTCAGAGTCCATTTAGTGTTACTTTGGTCTACTGGAGCTTGGGCCATCTCTCAAGAACTGTATACCTGGGGAAGATTGACTCTACCTCTCCCAGTGGCAATAAGTTGAAAATAGTTCCTAAAGTAGAGAAGAAGAGCTCTGACTCCTGCCCCAGTCCATCCTGAGATGTTTGTCTAACTTGGTCCTGTGCATGAAATCACAACTGCTATGAGCTCACATGTCTATCAGTCCCATCATGTCCAGAAAACAATGTTTTTACAGACATCACCCACTATCATTTTTATAATCTCTACTCATTAGGGTTTCTATTGTTGTGATGAGATACTATGGACAAAAGCAAGTTGGGGAGGAAAAGAATTTATTTGGCTGTACTTCCATATCACTGTTCATCATCAAAGGACATCAGAACAAGAACTTAAACAGGGCAGGACCTTGGAGGCAGGAGCTCAAGCAGAGGCCATGGGGAAGTGCTGCTTACTGGATTGCCCCCATGACTTACTCAGCCTATTTTCTTATAGAACCTTGTACTATTGGCCCAAGGATGTCCCTTCCCACATAAAGCTCTAATTAAAATTTACTCTACAGACTTGCCTGCAGCCTGATCTTATGGAGACAGTGTCAACCTGACAAAAAATTATCCAGCCCACAGTATTTCTGCTTTGCTTTCCATACTAATCCTTGAAGCATGGGGGTAGCATTGTTATGTAGATGTCTCATTTATCATTGAGAACTCCATAGTCTCTCATTCTCTGTAAGGTGACCCTTTGTGTTTCCACAGCCAACTGTGGAAGGAAGGTTCTCTGATGAGGATTGAAAGGTGTAATGAGTATAATGTTATAGATTCATTGGTCAATTTCATCCTAGACCCATTCAACAGAATAATAGTAGGTTTTCCCTTGGGGCCCAACCCCTATCTATTAACTGGTGTCAATGCCCAATATTAGTCCTGTGTCATGAAGCAGTCCAATTAGAAAGTGGTTGGTTACTTCCATAACATTTAAGTTCCAATTGTACAAGTGGTCATATATTACCAAGGCCACTGGTATTTGTAGTTTCTAATTTTGATTAGTTTTCTCCCTTGATAGCATGCATACCACCTTTCAGCACTATTAAAATGAACAGAGATGAATCTTTCAGGTTGGTGTCAATTCTTTTTACACTTCTTAATTAGGATCATCTATATCTTAATATTCTTTAATCTATTTACATAAGCAATTTCCCAAAAAAAATCCTTCCACTTGACACTCCTCTCTTACCTTTCTATTACTCATATTATTTCCCAAACTTACTCAACTTATTCTTTTTCAGCTCTGACCCTTAATGATTAATATCCTAATATATACTATGCTGTCTTTGTTTCTTTATTGGAGTTAAAAGGGTAATTGCACTTAGCTGATAATAACTATCATTTTTATAACTGGTCTATATATCAAGTGGTGTTGAGATCAGGCCTGGTGCCCTGAGTATTTGGGTGGAAAGCTAGGGATTAAACTATACCAGAATTTCAGATAAAAAACAATTGTGAGTACAGTGAAATCAAAGAGGAACAAATCAAAGAGGAAATAAATAAATGCTTAAATGCTCTCAATCAGAATGAAATAGGGAAGACGACAAAAGGATTGATAAGAAGAGTTCAATACTTGTAATCTTGTAAATGAAACACACATCTACATAAATATAAAAATATGTGTAAGGGAATGAAACCAGTAAAGATGCCAGGGATTGAAGGCAAGGCAGGTAAATTAGAACTTCCAGATGACAATAATGGTAAAATAACAAGCAAATAAAAACAAATGAAACAGAGAAGGTATATGGGACACCAACATGAAGACTGAATCGTAAAATGAAAGATGTACAAGGCAAGAGACATGGGAAGTTGATCCAATAAAATAATACCATAAAATTTCCCAAATCTAGAAAACTACACAGGAAATATTTAGATTGTTAAACAGACAATACCAGAAAAAAAAACACTCTATATTACGTTAGAGCTAAAACACTAAGTATACAGAACAAGAACAGAGTATTAAAACCACAAAGGGAAATATCAAGTAGGCATATTAATAGATTTCTTAAGAAAAACTATTAAAAAAAAGAAGGCAGAGAATGACATATTTCAAGGTCTAAAAGATCAATGAATCAGATCACTATATCATAATTGAAGGAGAAGGAAAACTTTATATGATAGCCACAACGTAAGGATTCATGACCATTATGTCAGTGCTACAGAAAATCTGTGAAGAAATTATATACACTATAGACAGAGAACCATATCCCTACCATTGAAAGAATGCTCATTATGACAATAGATAGACAAATGGACATTAAGAAAATTATGAACGTTATACAAACAAAATGACAGAAAATAATACATACTTTTCATTAATAACTGTAGGTGTTAATGGTCTCAATTCTTCTATCAGTTAGCAGAGATTGGCATCTTGTGTTAAAACAATGGAATCCACCTATTGTTTTTCCTCTAAGACACACACATCTCATTAGAAAAAAGAAACAGCCTTTCCAATGAAAGGGTGAAAATAGCATGCCAAGGAAATGGAACTATAGAGACAAAATGTGAGATTAACCATTCTAATGAGTGACAGATTTGACTGCGAACCAGAGCTAGGTTAAAGCGATAAAGGTTACTTCTGTATATAATAAAGGAGTAACTCTTGGGAGGAAATAACTATTCTAATCATATAGGTCATCAGTGCACTCAATTTCATAAAAAAACACTACTGAATATTAAGTCACAGATTAATATTTACATTCCTTTCTCACCAGTTAAAGAATTGTTGTCATTTGGACAACAATTATTTTTTTTAAAGCAAAGTTAAGTGACATTCTAGATCAAATGGACACAACAAGTATAAACAAAATATTTCCTCCAAACATTAAAGAATACTGATCCTTTTTAGCAATTCGGTGAAATGTATCTAAAACATATTTTATTGCAATATACAGAACAAGTCTTAATAAATGAAAAATGAAATGAAAGTGATTGATAGTAGAATAAAACTAAAAATATTATATATATGTGTATATATATACACATATACACACACACACACACACACACACACACATATATATATATATATATGTATATATATATATATATATATATATATATATATATATATATAGAGAGAGAGAGAGAGAGAGAGAGACAAAAGAACAAATCAATGAGTCATTCCAAAATATCAAAGGATCATCTGTCTCTGTGGGTTTCTGTAGCCTGGTCTTGACTTCTCCCGCTCTGCAACTGGATTCCAGGAGTTCGGCTCAGTGTTTAGCTGTGGGTATCTCTGCTTCTGTTTCCAACAATTACTACATGAAGTCTCTAGGATGTCTTATAATGGAAGGCATTTAAGGTAGCCTCTCCCACCCTCCCTGTGGAGTGGGTGGGGAACGGGATGGGGGGCACGGGAGTGACGGAGGGAGAGGAAACTGAGATCGACATGTAAGAATATTAAAATATATTTAAATTTAAAAATATAGAAAAAATAATAATTTGGCCAATCTCTAAATAAGAAAAAAAAATCAAAAGAACACATTATAAAGTCACCAGTGTGGTAGTCTGAAAGAAAGTCGCCCTCAAAGAGAGTGGTACCGTTTAGAGCTGGGGCTTTGTTGGAGGAAGTGTGTCAGTGTGGGGCCAGGATTTGAGGTCTCTTTTGCTCAAGCTTCCCTCCGTGTGACTGTCAGTTGATTTCCTGTTGCCCGAAAGATTATTTATTGCCTGCGTTTTCATGGGTGCATGTTAAGAGCAGTTTCCTGCCAGCCTGGTCCCACAGCTATGACAGTCCCAACACAAACCTCTTGGCCAGTGGCTAGAGCTCCTTATTGGCTAGCTCTGTCTTAGCTACTACACTGTAGCCATTGGGCTTTTAGCATTTGCAACCCTTTAAAATACTCTTAAGACCACTGTTTTGTCTTCTAAGTGTTGTCTTCTAATATATAATCCTTTATCTTTGTTTTTAAATGGAAACTCTTGGGTATAGTGGCGCACACTTATAATTCCAGCATATGGGATGCTGAAGCAGGAGGGTCAGTGGGAATCTGTGGCTATCACTGGTGATGGAATGAGGTCCCTGGCTAGCTAGAACTGCATATGGAAACTGTCTCAAAACTGATTGATTGATTGATTGATGATTGATTGATTGATGATTGATGATTGATTGAATGATTGATTGATTGATTGATTGATTGATTGATTGATTAAAAGGGCTTTGGCGCTTACTGCTGTGATTTCTGTTCTCTGCACGGTGCACAGGCTCTGCTCTCTTTACTCATTTGCTTTCATCTCTTTACTCTATACAGTCTCCTCTGGTTTGTGGAAGTACTTGGCTGTACTTGTATTTAAGGTTTGGCACTGACAAGCAGATGGGATGTTCTCTGCACACACTCAAACGTGGTCACCCCTGTACATTGACTCCAGGGACAACACAGCCATACCACCACAGGCATCCCCGTGTAGGTGGTGTTCTTGCCTGGTCTCCATGATCTGCTGCTCTGGAGCCAGCATGCATGTATGATGTGTTCTGAAGGGTAAGAAAGCCTGAGGCTTACTTAACTCCTTTAAATCGGTTATAATTTATATTTTTAGTAAAGCAATCACCACCCCTTTTCTGCTTAATAACTTCTTTCTGCTAATTTCTTCCTTATCCCTTTGGATTCATGAGTTTATGCCTTAGAGGTCCTTCAATTCTTTTCAGAAGAGTTTTAAGAGAGGGTTTCCAGGGGCTGGAGAGATGGCTTAGTGTTTAAGAGCACTGGCTGTTCTTCAAGAGGTCCTGAGTTCAGATCCCAGCAACCACATAGTGGCTCACAACCATCTATAATAGAATCTGATGCCCTCTTCTAGCATGTAGGTATGTATGCAGAGCACTCATACATAAAATACCAATAAATAAATTAAAAGTTAAAAAAGAAAGGCTTTATAAGCAAACCCTCCTCTGCAGCTGTGTTTTCGGTGACTATTGTGTCATACAGCTTAGAGGCTCTATTTCACAAACAGGCATAAAACCAATCACAACCCAACTCTGAGCATTGTAAGCAGAGGCTCTGGTCAAACATACCAAATGCACAGAAAGTTCAGCCTGAACGCAATCGGGAAAATTCAGAATGTCTTCACTCTTCACCTCTTGACTAGAGTTTAAACACAAGTTCAAGTGCACTCTTTCTTACACTGTGAAGAATCTGGATGCAGTGAGTTCAAATTGAACAGGCACACTCTGGGTTCTTGTCCACACACAATTCTACTCTTTTAAGGCAAGGAAAGTGGTGGTGGGGGGGCTGAAATATCCACTTTAAAACATTAGTTACCTAGTGAAAAAATGACAGAGTTTAAGTTGAAATCTGGGTTCACGTATCCCCAGAGCCCTGATTTGATTGTACAAACACATGGAAAGTGTATTTATCAAAGACAAAAAGAATGGCATTCCTGTTTGTTAAGAGGTAATAACACTAGTCTTTCCAAAATCACTGTCTAGTGTATGTAATACTTGAGGTCCATTTTCATCTTCCACATCCCTGACAAATAGTTCATCTTGGTGCTTTCTACTATTTTCCAACACATGCACCCTCTATCTATACAGACAAATGTTACGAGCACATCCCCCCCCGCTGCTATGCCAGCCCCCCCAAAACACACAGAGACTCTGTATTTGATACAATGCTGTTGGCCAGTTACTATTATTGTTTATGGGCTAGCTCTGTCTTAATAATTAACCCATTTCTACTATTCTAAGTATTTCCATGTGGTTCATCTTACCGGAGAGTGGCGGGCCAGCATCTTGCTTTTTCCACACTCTACATGCTGACCCTCCTAGCTACTTCCTCTTTCCTCCTTGTCTCCTAGCCCCGCCTATCTTGATTTCCCATTGGCCACAGTGCTTTATTCACTAACCAGTATGAGAAACATATTTACAGAATAACATCTCCCATCAGACAAATGAGAAAAATTATCTTCAAATCTCCCTCCAATCTTTTTCTCCAAGTAAGAATAGAAGGAAGATGAATCAGACTTTGAACACACACAGAGGGACCTGTAGAGTCATTTCACCCTCCTCTTCTGTTTCCATGGTCTCTGAATTCTTTCTTCCCAAAATGCTAACAAGAGCTGAAATACATGCAAGGTCCTGCCTCCCCTGTTGAGCATCTCTTACTTTGGGAATTTTTCCTTCCTATCCTTCTGTATATATGTTTGTCTTATTGGTTGATGAATAAAACACTGATTGGCCAGGCAGGAAGTGACGTAGCAGATTCGGCCATTAGCTAACCATAGAGGTCTGGAGGTCTGTACAGACAGGCAGGAAGTGGCATAGCTGGGCAGAATCAGATGTAGCAGGAATAAACAGGAAATCGCTCTCTTCTCTGCACAGATGTAGCTGGAGATGCAGGGCCAACATTCCTGGGAAGCTTAGATCACATGGAAACACTTAGATTGATAGGAATGAGTTAATATTTAAGACAGAACTAGCCAATAAGAAGCTCTAGCCATTGACCAATAGCTTTATAACTAATAGAGTCTTTGTGTGTTATTTTGGGGCTGACATGGCTCTGTGACCAGGCTGGCAGGAATGTGCTCATTATACCCTGTGCGTGCAGCTTCAGCCTCTGTGATACACATGTGCTCCTCATCTTCTGATGGATTCCCTGAGCTCTGAGGGAAGGGATTCGATGGAGATATCCCATTTATGGCTGAATGCTCCAAGGTCTCTCACTTTCTGTGTAATGTCTCACTGTGACTCTCCATTTGTTACCATCTCTTACAGGAGGGACCTTCTTTGATGATGGCTGAACAAGAGACCAATCTATGAGTATAGTAGAAGTCATTTCATCACTATATGCTTTCTAAGTTTTAAATCAGTATTATTTGGTTTTACCTTAGGTCCCTTGTCTACCTAGTCTTGTGTTCTTGGTCACTCACACAGTGCTGGGTGTGGGTCCCCTTTCATGAACTGGGCCTTAATTCAAATCAGTTATCGGTTATGGGGGAGACAGAGTCCCAATTGGCCATCTCTTGTCACCAAATTGAATCTTCCAATAATTGGATTAGGTAACATCTGATTGAGTTGTTGGCCAAAGGGGTCCTGCAGGAATCACCAAACAACCCAGATCGTTGTCAAGACTTTAGGTGCTCTCCACAAATGGACAGCAAGGTCCCATTGCTGAAGGCAACACCCACATAAACCACCGAACGTGGAGAGGTTGTTTGTTGCCTATGTAGAGTCTTTACCCTTATGTTCCAGAATCTTTGGTACATGCAGGTACTCTCTCTACACTATCAAAAGAGAAACACAAACACCAAATCAGCCACAAACTCTTTGTCTACCAGGGTAAACTACAGGCAAGACAATGGTGGCACAGCACATTCTTAACTATAGCCACTCTGCTGAAAACTCTGTTGTTTACATTCGATATGTTGATAAGAGCAATGCTTTTGCCATGGAGTCACACATGGTGGTGTGTGCCTGTAACCCCAGCATTAGGCAGGGGGAGACAGGAAGATCAGGAGCCCAAAAGTCACCTTTGGACACAAAGTGAGTTCGAGACCAGCTTGGGATACATGAAACCCTGTCCCAAAACAAAGCAAAATAAGCATACTTATTAATTTATGAGTAAAATTATGAATGTCTATGTACACACACACACACACCATTGGGTATATGTGACAGAATTCTCCTCCTAAACTCAGAGGCTGACTTGAAGTCAAAGAATCATGAAAAACATACATCTTCCAATTCCCTTAGAATCCGGGCTGTGAGCATACATTATATTCCATCCGTATTTGGGAGATTCACATGGCCATTCATACACCTTGCAGTAGTTTAAAAGTCTGTAAATATCTTTTCCCGTTGTGTCTTAACATACTGGAGAATTTTTTCTGATTGTTCACTTACTGGATACTTAAAACTACTAGCACGCATACTAAGTCAAGTGGACTAGAGAAATTGAAATAAGCTCATGTTGTTAACAAAAGGGATAGCTTAAATCTACAAACAACTTGTCAGCACAGGTTTTAAACCTTTAAATATTCATTCAGTATGAATCATGTCTCAAAGGGTTTTCTTCATATTGTTCCTTTATAAACTTGGCCCAGGGTGCTTTCCTCTCGTTGTTTACCAATTTCTTCAGGTTGGGTACCGAGAATATCCCCGTTTTCTTGTCCCAAAGCAAACCAAATGCAAGTGGAGGATGCATTCCCAAAGAATTTGGAAGCCTCGCTGTGACATAATGGCTGCTTCTCATATTGGAGAGAACGCCAGGGAACTGCAGATGGTTCAGGAACATGCACGTGGGCCAAGCTTTAACATTTTCTATTGTCACATTGGGTTTCATTTCCTGGTAACAGTGTGTCCCTCCCAGGATCCTGATTCTCCCTGAGGAATGCTAGCCTTTTCCCCTCCGTAGATGGAGGCTAAGTCACTGCAGATGCCTGGTGATGCTGATACCAAACACAGCACACCTCATTTTTAAGTTGGATAACTTATTGCTCTGGGAGTTATAATGCAAAGATAGTTTCCATGTTTTCAGCATCTCACCCTGTCTTTATAGAATGGGGTGAGGCTATCTATGGAGGCGTTGCGGCTCAATACCAGGTAGTGTAATGTTTCTCTGTGCTGCGTCTAGAAAAGCAACAGTAGAGACAAGGAAGTCTGAGATCCACCACAGATTTTCCTTTAAGAGAGATTTTCAGTCACTAACCAAACTCTAGAGAGTGACTCGTGTTCATGTGGTTAGAGCGGCAGGCATGGCAGAGACCCACCTACTAGCCCGGAAATGCAGAGATCTGGAAGCATACGAGAGGAAGCTAGAACCACTGCGTACATCCATATTGTGAGAGACAAAGAAATCCTCTAACTTGGTAAGGCTCAGGCTACTACTCTCTCAATGTGTGTACGTTTTAAAATTGTGAATTGCAGAGGAAGAGCTGTGAAAAGTCTCAGCTCGTCTCAGGAGATGAGGAAGAGCAGTTGCACCGGGCTGAGACTTCCAAAGGGGTGTGACCATACGGCACGGCAGAAAGAAACCAACATTACAGGAAGTCTCAGCCCTGTGCAGCTAGCATTCCATATTAAAGACACCCCTGAAAATAAAAAGGAAAGTTGGCATTTATTAACACTGCATTGCCAGTCATAGTGGTCTGGGTGTTTTGTCCTAGCATGCACCCCTTCCCCCATCTGCCTAGTCCGTGTAACCTGCTTAGAATAGACATAACACACCTCCACACATGCTTGGGGTTCTATTGCATGCACAGCTATATTGTGTCCTATGGCTTTGCTTGGCATCACTTGGCTAACAATGAAGCAGCTGAATCATATTCAGAAGACACTTCAAGAAGTGTGAAGCGCTCATTCCAACAGGAATTTCCTGAGCCCACGCTCTGAGAGCCCACTCTGGCTCATTCCAAGAAGGAGGCAAGGACGCCTGAAGTCTTATTCTCAAAATGGCATGGCTTAACGTCACCTAGGAGATTGAGTTATACCTCTAGGTATGTCTATGAGAGAAGTTTAGAGAGGGCAATCTGTAATGTGGGCATCACCCGCCCATGAGCAGGGGCTTGGATGGAATATAAGAGGAAAGGCAGAGAAGGCAAGCTGACTACCAGCACTGCACTGTCTGTTTCCGGTTCCACTGAGATGCCAGGAGTCTCAGCCATGTGATCCCACCACCAAAGACCCACGTGCAGACCATGCCTTCCCTGCTATGATGTACAGGGAAACAAAATAGGTTCTGTCTCTCCTGGTAATTTTGTCAAGGATTCGAACAGTATAGCTTTATGAGAACACTATTTTCCATTCTCATTTTCTTTTCCTCATGGCCTCTATTACCATTGGTATTTTTATAGAAAGTTTCAAATTAATTATTACTGTGGTGTGAACCACAGATGTCAAAGACTGAATTACTGTGCTTTTAATTTCAACGTTATTAAAAGTGCTGTTATACTTGGGAACTCTGAGTTAGAAGTGACCTTAGAAGAATATAGATGAACACAACTGGAGATAAAAACCCACCCCTGCTTGTAAGTGAAAGGCATAAGTAAAATCCTAGATCTTGTCACTCTCACATCGATAAAACAGATGGGGTTGTTGTGCCAAGGGACCCATGCCTATTGCGTACAAAGACTTCAACAGGTATGTCTGCCTCAGAGAAAACCATCTGAATAACAATTTAACTGTGTGGTTAAGAGATGAAAGAAACAAGCAATTTGCATTGAATTTTATTACAAGTAACACTTGTATTTGTACTCATACTTCACCCTGTGGCCAATAAGAGTAAGAGACAGGCAGTTTGCACTGAATAATTATTACTATAAACAGTTGTATGTATGCTTCCCTTTGGAGACATAAAGAGCAGGCCATTTGTATGGAGTATTGCTGTTGCATTGCAACTGAGTATCCAAACCAGATGTTTCTGATTTTGTATCAGTTTCTTCTAGATACACTAACAAATTAGTATAAACCATGGCACAAAACAGCATAAATCCCTTGTTTTAAAGTTCCCGATGTCATAAATCCCCAAGCAAAGTTTTTGGAGTGTTGGTAAGGTTGTGTTAAGTATGGAGGCTCCACAGAAGGGTGGAGCCCAATGTTCGCAATGTTCTACAGCTGCTGGAGCCTGCCTGCCCACATCAGTGTATGGTTTGAAATCCCGACACATGATGTCATCATCATGTACTGACTCTGCCCCACAGTTGTCTCTGTCATTACAAGGTCTTCTGAGATTACACTGGAGTTATTCCTACTATTCGGGTCTACACTCTGCCTCCACTACTGGTCTCTGCCATTGATTAAGGCTTCTGAGATTATTCTGGCTTGTTGTTATTTTTCAGGGTCATCTTCCCATCTCGATATCCTTCATTACGGCTATAAGCCTCCCCCAACAGCTGTACAGAGTGCTATATTTATAGATTCTGGGAATTGTATTATAAGCATATGTGGTGGGGGGCATTATTTTTTCAATATTATGTATTTATTTGCTTTTTTTTTTTTCTTAAATGCTGAGGACTTGGCTCTGTCTTTCATGCTATGATAAGCACTTACTCTACTACAAACATGCAAAATCCAGCCCCAAGGCTGTTATCCTGCCACAACAAAGCTCAGGCAGGAATGATGAAAGGGAAATGTAGAGGAGAAGGCTTCTCCTTGCCCTCCCCTCCCCAGGTTATCCTTGATCTAAAACCCAGGTCTTCACAGGACAGTCCTTATTAGACGTTGCAAGCAGAGAAATCCTTCTTGTACTGGCTCATCTCATCCTTGAGTTATCTGGGCAATTTTGTAGAACTTCCCATATACTCTCAAGTTATATAGGAGTTATGTGTAAGGAGTGTCTTTAGCAGAAACAGCCACGCATGCCTCAAGAGGAAGGCAAAGACAAGAACTGAGGAGGATGGGCTGTGAGCACAGTGGCAAGACCCAGAATATACCTAATGAAGCTGTGGGCTGCAGCACATGAGTCTAGAAAAGATGGACCATCTTCAATCAAATGCTGGAGATGTTCTTATGTTGCTCTCTGGACCGTTTTTGCTTCTTTATACCTCCTTCAGTGCACCCTGCTAGCTTCATTCATTAATTCCCTTCCTACTTTATCATCATTTGAATTTCTGCACAGTTCCTAACACAGCACAATTTGCCACCAGAAGGCTACAGCTAATGTAGACAGTGAGCAAGTCCTTCAAAGGAACAAATGCGGCACTTGGAGAGCAAGTTCATTCTGGAGAGAGCGATTCAGTACAGAGTAAGACTTGGTCCCTTCGCTAGTTCTGTTTTTCTTTCTGCCATATTGTGATGGAGCCAGGAGACTTTTGCCAATGGCTTGGATCCACTAGCTGCCAGAACAAGGTTTACCGAGTAAAACTTGTTACTTTATGCTACCCAGTCTTGGGGTTTTATTAAAATAATGTAATGTAAAAGAGTCCATTGTCTTAAAACACACCCTCTTATGCCATCTAATTTACATCTACTATACTGAAAATTAATTCCCACCTTTTACAGCTCAGGTTTGTGTTTGAATTGTACAATGTGCCTAGCCTCAGCCAGGCATGCCTTGCCAGTATCCCTACAACACTCGCCGATTCACTCACTCTTAAAACATCAACTGAAACTTAACAAGTCAGAGGGAGTGTCAGAAAACAGAAACAGCACCATGAAACCTCCTGTGTCATTCTGAGACTGGGCCTCGCAGCAGCAATATGGTGCTTGTTTCTGGCACATTTTTAGATGCAGCAGATGAGAAGTGTAGTGTGTATACACTATCCAATCATCTTCTGGATGACTGGACTCTGAAATAGTGCATAAGGCAGTTTCTCCATTAGTTATAGTCAACAAGCTGGCAAGTATAAGGTTGTTTTTTATTGAAATTGTTCTTACCAGATTTCTGCATAATCAAAGCCGCTCATCAACCACACAGAAATGCTTTGCAGCTCATGAAGTCTGCCATTTACAAAGAAGGGGAGTATTGTGGTAATCCCACATCTGCTCTGTCCACACAGCAGAGCCGGGAGGTGAAAGGCACTTGCTATGGAAATCTGGCAATTCAACTTCAATCCCTTGAACCCTCATAAAGGTAGGAGAACCAAGTTGACAAAAAGTCATCCCCAATGTCTATACTCTCTAAGTGACATGCATACACATGCACATGTGTGCATGCACACATACACACACACACACACACACACACACACACACACAGTACATTCATGCACATAAGAAGTTAAATAGTTTTACATTATAGTAATAGCCTTAGATATAATTGTAATGTCTGTAGAGTCATCTTCTTGCCATTCCTTGTTATGTGGGAGTTTTTTCTAAAGAGTGAGATTTTTTTCCATTTTACTCCTTTCTCCTTTGTGTTTTTATAAATGAACTACAACTGTAAACTGAATATCCAAACTGAGTATCTTCTGATAAAGCTATGAGAGTGCCATTTCTGCTACAATGGGGTTGATGTAACACTGTGGATCCTTCCATTTATTTCAGAATCAGTTATCTGAGCAAAGGAAATACTTGTCACTGTATTTGTTATTTTCCAAACATTAGAAGCTTTGAAAGTGAAAACAACCAGTCACAATTATTTCTAGCAACATAGAAATTCAAAATGCAAGTACCAAACTGTTAAAAATGTTTTAGGCAGTCAATCCGTTAGTAAAATATACATTTCTCATACCACAAATTAGAACATGCTTTTTGCCTGTTAAAGCAATCAGGCACACTCAGAATTCAATCCCTGAATTTATAATATTCTGCAAAATTAACAACAACCTTGTTGATAACAATGAACATTTATTATTGCTTTGGGTCTAATAAGAGCTCCACAATGCTTCTAAATGTTGTTGCTATCATTTCAGAGGTGTGTGTGTGTGTGTGTAGCAAGGATGAGGAGACTGACTGCATACATTAATTACTGATTGACATATGTAGTGAGTGTATAAACTGAAGGAAGTGCTTTATCTAAGCTTCTGTAAACTTGAAAGACAAACAATAAACCATTAGAGAGAGGACAGCATACACAGTCAGAATGCATGAATTCCACTTCCTTAATTCCTTTAACTCTACAAACTCCTCTTTCCTTATAAGTTTGCCAGTCAATAAGGCAGCTCCTAGGTGAGGGTCTGTGCATTCTACAACAGAGTGAGCCTCTCATGCTGGGGCAGCCAGAGGGGAGCATCACTCTCATCGGAGACCTGGTTACTCAGTCAGGCTCGACTGCAGAAACACCGCTTCAAACCACACCATGAGAGCTTGTGGGAGCTTTGCCTTTGTTTGCTTATTAAAATCATTGAATACTCACAGATGTTTACACATGTGAATCAACTATATTCCACGCTTTGAATGTTCCATAAATCACCAGCTGTCCCAAGCTGACAAGCTCCCTCCCTACAAAACGCATGAGGCTCTAGTGCAAAAGCTTACGTGAACATTTGCATGTGTGTTTTCCTGTAATCACAGACTTTTAGTTGGACTTGGTGATTACTAGGGAGTGTGTTTGTGTACTGTAGGATAGGGGTTCATTCGATTCTGTAACACGTTGCTTTCCAGGGTGTTGGCATCACCTTGTGCTTGACCACAAAGGAAGAGATTCCAGGCTCTGTGTCATGACCAGCGAGTGACTGGCATCATCTTCATCTTCACATCGGAATGGCTTTATGGTGGCATCTCCTCGTGGTTAGCCAGTGTTGCGAAATAAGCATCTTCCGTGTGTTTATTTACAGTTCTCACATTCATCTACTCAAGTGTGTGTTCAGATACTTTTTGCACAGTTTAAAATTTGTTTTGTTCTTGTTGAGTGTTTAGGGTTCTCTGTGTGTTCTATACACAAGTTTGCTATAGTGCATCTTACTTGATTCATGGCTTTCTTCCAATCCGTGGTTACTTTTCACATTCCTCAATTTCTCATTTTAATTAGTTCTCTTGGAATTTCACCGGATGTATTTTGATCATATTCACCCATATATAAACATACACTCCTCCCAGATTCAACACTTGCTTGCCTGTCCAACTTTGAGTCATTTGTTTTGTAAGCCCATCAGATCCATTTGTGCTGCCCATATGTTCATCAGCATGTAGCCATTACTGAAGTGTGAGCAACCTACTCTTAAAGAAAATTCACTGCCCCTCTCCCAGCAGCTATCAGTTGCCAATAGCTCCTTAGCTAGGGGTGGAACTACATGCCTGCTTCTCTCTATACTGAAATTTTGTCTGGCTTGAGCATGCGTAAGTCTCATCCATGCTGCTACAACTGTTATACGTTCACATGGAAACTGCGTGTTGAATCTGGAAAAAGTTTTCTTGCAGTCATCTGCCGTCTTACAATTTTTCTGTGTCCTTTTCTGCAATGATCACTGAACTATGGGCGGAGGGGTGTGTTGTAGATCTCACATTTAGGTCTGACCACTATACTGGCTCTTATCCTCTGCACTTGACCACTGTGGTCTCTCTCTCTCTCTCTCTCTCTCTCTCTCTCTCTCTCTCTCTCTCTCTCTCTCTCTCTCTCTTTATCACCATTTACTGCAAAGAGAAACTCCTTGGGTGAGGTTGAGAGGACTGTGGCCATAGAGAGAAGTCATTAGGAGCCAGTTTAACAAAATTCCCATTGAGCAGAATATTAGTAGTGGGTTCTCCCCTAGGGCCTATAACCTATTTAGCCAAAGTTTCGTGGCCATAATCATGGTACTAGAGAGAATTAACTAATGGAGTAGGTCTTTAAATTCCATCAGAATGCGATTGGTTATTCTCAAGACATTTCTGCCACTGTTATACCAGTGAGTATGTCTTGCCAGGTCAGTAATAAGTGTATGTCCCAAGGCTTATAGCTGTACAAGACTGATGATTAACAGTCTTTCTAAAAGTTTGACTA
Organism: Cricetiscus sungorus; assembly: GCA_030556225.1. Classification (NCBI taxonomy): domain Eukaryota; kingdom Metazoa; phylum Chordata; class Mammalia; order Rodentia; family Cricetidae; genus Cricetiscus; species Cricetiscus sungorus. Next base: position 10,522,981 of record JANBXA010000732.1, read on the forward strand.
AGGTCAGTTTCTTGTTGTTTCTGTTGGTGGTGGTTTCCTTGTTTTATGGATTATGTCTTTATCATTATGTCAGACTTCTTCCTGTTTCTTTATAGATATTTTTATTATTTAAAATCTTATATTTAGTTCTCTGGCACACTTGTATAAGCTGGTAAATATGTGTCAGTTATTTCTATTAGCATGTGAGTGTCAAATTGTACCAGAACAGTAATAAATGTTTTTGGAAACTTTTATTACTAAGACTCTCCTTCTTCTGTTGAATTACCTTAGCAACTTCACCAAAAATCAGTTAGTGTTTGTGTGGTTCCATTTCTAAACTGTTTTCTGTGTTGACTAATAGTCTAGTCTGAATCATTTTCTGGTTCTGTTTCTGAACTGCTTTCTATGTCAGCTAATAATTTAGTCTGAATCATGTCGTTCAGATTTCTTTGGGCTTTGATTTCTATAATTTCCCAATACATTTCAGAAATAGCCTCAAATCTTTGGCTGAAATCTTTAGATTGTAGATCAAAACACAGATGAAGAAATTAAGAGTTTTAAGGTAAGAGGAAGACACATGTGTAGACAAGAAGATCCGCTGAAGTTAAGACAGTTTCCTCACATATATCCAGTTTTGAGGTTGTGCTGTCAAAGAATTCCCTGAGCCAATATAACACGTACATAAACCTGTTTACCCCAGAAAAGGAACTCACAGAAAACCAAAGTAAGTGTCACACTGAGGTCCAAAATGGTGAACCTATGAACCTCTTATTGGTCTTACTAATAAGTATATGAGTGAGAAGTTACAAGAGTAGGGATGACCAAAAAGCAGCAGCGTCACCTAAAAGTTCCACTCCAACATTCGTGACAACTCATGAAAGCTGCAACCTTGGAGCATTTTGCACAGCTTGTAGGTGGTTAGACGGGTCCAAGATCTCTTATCAGCAGCTTGGCTAGTCAGGCTGTTCCCCACCAGTGGATGGTACTCCTTCTAAACTCTGGGGAGAAGTCTTGCATGGTTCAGGTCATCTTTGTTTGCATCCTGAGTCTCATGAGCAGCTCATGCCCCCTTGACTTCTGCAGAGACGGTTTCAATGTAAAGGAGATTGTTGCTCAATACTGACCCTACCCATATGTGTCTGCTTGGTTATCTGGTACTTGTGATGCTATTGGAAATCAAATGGCTGTACTAGACCTGAGCATAGCAAACATGGCTGTGGCCGACCTTGCCCTTCCCCCATTCCCTATGCCTTGCTAAATTGTTAGATTGCATTCCTAAAGCTAGCTTATTCCCTTATTTGACCACTTCCTCCTTCTAATGGTGACTACCAAGGCCCAGAAATCAAAGTATTGAAGTCCAGCAATCAAAGTCCCCCTTTGGCTCACCTAACTAACATGCCCAATTAAAATTAAACACCTCATCCTAACGCAGGGTTTCCCCTTTTACTTTATAAACTGCTGCTTGTCTATGTGCCACATCTGTCTCCTCTCCATCCAGAGACAGTCCTTTGTCCCTCTGGGGAAAGAATCTCTTCTTCCTTTTCCCTGTTCCTTTGTGCTGAGAACTTGGACTTGGGCTATCTTTTGTTGAACCCAGTCCTTTCAGAAACACTTGTTTTTACCAGAGAAACCCCCAGTTGTTTTTCTGAGTGAAAACAACTTTTGTGAAGCAACCCCCTGTCCTCTAAACTTGCTAAATTACCTATTTTTGTTCTGAGAGATATGTGTAAATTGTTTCATACTTTCTATATTCATACTTACTTATACATGCTTATATGTATGCACACACATATGTATGTATATACACACATACATGCATATGAGATAGTTCCCTAAGACATTTTTCTGTTGTCCCTCGTGTTACTTATCTCTCATTCCTCATTTCCTCCTCTCTTTCTTCCACGCTCCCTATGTGAATCCCCCAAGTTTTTCCATTTTCATTTTATTAGCATATTTTAATTGGATTATTTGATCTCTTTGTATTTAGTCTTTAAAGATCTTTATTGTTCTAGATATTTGTTATCAGGTGTCTATCTGTCCAAGATTACCTCCAATGTTGCAGGATGTCCTTTCTCTCAATTAATTCTTCCTTTACTGTGAAGAAGCTTTTTACCATTTGCAATCCCAATCTCCAAGTCTTATTTTTATCTCCGGAGGTATTAGAATCTATTTTTGGAAAGTTGTTACCTATGCCTGAATCTTCAGTTATTTTCCTGCCTTTCTCTGGAAGTTTCACACTTTTAGATATTGCCTTAAGATATTTGATCCATTGTGCATTAATTTTTGAACTGGATGATAAATAGGGATCTAGTTTAATTCTTCTGCATATGAATACCCACTTTTTCAAGCACTATTTATTGAGGAGAATATACTTTCTGTGATATATATTTGGCACCTCTGCTATATTGGGAGGCTATAGAAGCATGGACCCATGATATTTGAGTCTTTCATTCAATTAAAGTATCTGTCTTTTTTTGTTTGTTTGTTTGTTTGTTTGTTTTGCTTGTTTGTTTTGCCAGTATCACACCATTTTGTTACCATGGCTTCAGGATTATTTTTAACTCAGGCATTATGATACAGTATTCTTATTTTTCTTCATTATTGCTTTGTTCAGCCAGTGTCTCTTGTGTTTCCATATGAATTTTATGATTTTTAAAAATATTTTGCAATGATTTCACTTAATCTGTTAATCCATGCATATGACAGGTGTTTCCATCTTCTACTCTTGTCTTCTATTTCTTTCTATAATATTTAAATTCCAATGTAGAAGTATTTCACCTGCTCAGTTAGGATATTCCTGGAATCTATAAAGGATATTAAAAATGGGACCTTATTCCAAATGCTTTCCCAACAAGTTAGTTGTTGATTTGTTGATAGCCTCCTGATTTTTGTTATTGTTGTTGTTTATACACTCCAACAGAAATTTTTATCAAATTTGTCAGTGTTTCAATGATTAGATTAATCAAAACAGCATTATTGAAAAACATTTAAATTACAACTTTGAAGGATTTTGGTCTCAATATTATCAATTTTATTTTAGAACCTAGTAAATAAAAGATATACTCATGACTTCTTAAACTTTTTTGAAAAAACAAAATTACTTTATCACTACAAGCAGATAACATCTTTTTTTGATAAAATTTATTTATTTAAATGTGACACAAGCTTGATTTACATGTCAATCCCTGTTCCTTCACCCTCCCCTGTCCCCCTCCCAACCCCCATCCCATCCCCTTTCTGCTCCCCAGGGAGGGTGAGGCCTTCAAAGTCTCTCATATTATTTGGAGCAGGGCCTAGGCCCTCCCCCATATGTCTAGGCTGAGAGAGTATCCCTCTATGGGGAATGGGCTCCCAATGTCCATTCTTATACTAGGAATAAATATTGATCCACTACCAGAGACCCCATAGATTTCCCAGTCCCCCTAAATAACACCCATGTCCAGTGGAAATAGTTCTGTCCTATGCTGGTTTCCCAGCTACCAGACTGGGGTCCATGAGCTCCCCCTTGTTCAGGTCAGCTGTTTTTGCGGTTTCCTACAGCCTGGTCTTGAACCCTTTGTTCAAGACTCCTCACTCTCTGCAGCTGGATTCTAGGAGTTCAACTACTGTTTAGCTGTGGGTGTCTGCTTCCATCAGTTACTGGATGAAGGCTCTAGGGTGGTATATAAAGTAGTCATCAATCTCATTATCGTAGGAGAGCACTTAAAGTAGCCTCTCCACTATTGCTTAGATTCTTAGTTGGGATCACCCTTGTAGGCTCCCTCTATTATGGTATCTCTTTTAATTATTCTCCTCTATTTTTCCCTGACTCATTTTTCCTGCTGCCTGATGTGCACCTCTCCCCTACTCTTCTTCCCTTCTCTTTCTCCTAACTCCCCCTCCCTTCTACCCATGCCCCCAATTTGCTCAGGAGATCTTGTCCCTTTCCCCTTCTTTGGGGGACCATGTATGTTTCCCTGAGGGTCCTTCTTGTTTCCTAGTTTTTTGGCAGTGTAGATTGTAGAAAGCCTGCCAATTTTTGTTGGCTCTGTATACTAAGGTTCTAAGAAGGTATTCTCCTGGAAATTTAAGTTTTTTTCTAAACTCAATGGTAACTATAAATCAGGATAATGTGTGTTTGTCTATTTTTATTTATATCTTTTATTTTTATTCCTCCTTTCTTCTACTTTTTTGCCTTAGTTCAAGAATAAGGCCACACCAATTAGAAGAGCAGGTGAGTGACCTGCCTGTCATCTGAACTGCCCCACTCCCTAGATTCTGTCCTGCAAGACCCATTCCATCCTCTGCCCTCTCCCACCACATTGCTTGCCCTGCTGCTGAGCCCTCAGGTGCGAACCCTTCACTCTTCATGTGTATGCCACACCAGTCAGAAAAGCAGAGAGCTAATGTAACGTGGTTTAAAACTCTTGTTCCTATTCGTTTCTGGTTACAGAGGGAAATAAATAAAATGTCTTTGTAGGGATGGGAAGTGCTGGTCGTGCTATAAAGGTACAGGACTAACCAAAGCAAACTAAGTCAAGGCCACTGTGCTGTTATAATACAAACAAATATCTTCATACCCTGGAGTATTAAAGGAACGTGTAAGGTCTTCCATATTGACACCAGAATATAAAGAAACCCCTTTTTTCTCAGATATTGTTTACAACTTACCAGTCACCCCGCGAGCATGTTCATTAAGACCGGTATCCAACACCAGTATTTACTCGTTCCCATCAAGAAATTTCAGGGAAACGTCAACCCTCTCACCCTTGGAAATGTGCACAAAACTTTTATCAAAATCTTATCTGATACAGTGCTGTGGATTTTTCTGTAAAATAACTAAATAGCTCAGATGACCAATAACACGGTCCTGTTTAAGCATCTTGCTAGCAGGAGAAGCCCTTAAATACAGTACACCTGGCGAAAGATCTGCTTGGCTTAAAATATTCCAGTACGGTTTTCAGAGTAAACAACTTCACAGAAGTTAGTTAAAAAAAAAAAGTCAAGCTAATCTTAAAGAAATGGAGGAAATACAAAAAGACAAACTATAGGTAAAATTACCATTAGGAAGGAATGCCTAGTGGTAATGTTAACTTATTTCTGACATTATAAATTAGCTAAGGATACTACAGGAACATGATTGTTATATAATTTATATCAGAACCTTTCTTGAAGATGAACCTATTACATTTAAAATGCTTCCAATGTTCTTTTTCTTTTATTCTGCTTATAATTCCAAAAAGGTTATGTAAACCAGTATGTCTATTTCGTGGATATTTAATAGTGAGATCGTCCATGTTGAAGGTAATGTATTTTTTTTAAGATTTTAAAATGCCTATTTTGTTACAAAATAGAGACCTATTAACAGTTGAGAGCTCCTTATGAGCCCTCAGGGAAGGGATGCTCTGTGCAATAGAACTACACAAGCATCTTCAGCACTTTCTGAGGGTGATTATATACTACATAAATTGACATTGTGTATTTAATCTTATCTATTTAATTTTAAAATTGAAGTTTTGAAGCATGGTTGTGCTCTTCTGGAGGGGGTTGGAATGCTTAGGTGTTCGCCCAATTCTTCAGTAAATTATATTTGTATCAGGAATAAAGAATAAAAGGGGGACAGAGAGCCTCTGCTGCACTAAAGGCCAAGCTAGCCACAGGAAGGCCAGCCCCCAACTTGAACAGAGACTCTTTACTAGATGAGAAGTCACACTAACCACCAGATAGCAAAGCCACAAAAGTCAGAAGACCAAAGAGAAAAAGAGAAAAGAGACAATGAAGAACAAAACACCCACCTAACAAAGACAAACCCAGAAATCAACACCTACACCTGTAACCATCCCAAACTCAGATGCCTAAAGGCCGGGGTAAGAAGACAATTGACTACAGCCATGGCAATATGAAACTACCATAGTCCAGCTATCATATGACAGCAAGACCTTAAAATTCCAATAGAGCTAAAGCACATGAAGATGACCTTCAAAATAATTTTATGAAGATGATAGAGGTCCTAAAAAAGGAAATGACAAAAACCCTTCAAAGAAATGGAGGAAAAGACAACCCAAAAACTTGGAGGAAATTGTTAAATTCCTTAAAGAATGCCATGAAAGCCAAACAAACAAACAAACAAAATCTAAAGAGGTGAAGGAAACTATTCAATACATGAGAATTTAAACAGATGCAATTAAAAAATGAGGAAAAAATGAGAAAATTCTGGAAATGAAAAATCTGGATAAGCAAACAGGAACTACAGAGGCAAGCATCAGGAACAGGATAAAAGAGACTAGAAAATCCTAGGCATTGAAGACATCATAGAAGAAAAAGATCCGTATGCTAAGGAAAATGGTAAACCTAAAGAAAAACTCCTAAAAGATAATGTCCAGGAAATCTGGGATGCCATGAAAAGACCAAACCTAAGAATAATAGGAATAGAAGAAGTAGAAGAATCCCTGATAAATGGCCCAGAAAATATTTAACAAAATTACAGAAGAAACTTTCTCTAACATAAAAAAACATACCTACAAAGGTGAAAAAAAAACTTACTGATTGCCAAGTAGATTGAATTTGAAAAGAAAGTTCATACACCACTAAATATCAAAACACTAAACATGTAGAATAAAGAACGAATGTTAAGAGTTGCAAAGGAAATAACCCAAATAACATATAAAGGCAGATCTATTAGAATAATTATACCCAAATTCTCAATGGAGATTCTAAATACCAAAGACCTTGTCCGATGTCTTGTAGAATCTGAGAGACCACAGATGCCAGCCTAGACTACTATAGCAACAAAACTTTCAATCACCATAGATGGAGAAAACAAGATATTTATGACAATGTCAATTTAATAAAAATCTATAAATCTGACCTGACAGAAGATACTAGAAGGAAAACTTCAAGGAAGTTAACTACAACAGATGGAAGATGTCATTCTGTAAATATGTTTCTCTTATTGGTGAAGGAATAAACCACTGTTGGCAAATAGGAAGGCAAAATACGTGGGACCAGGACACAAGGAGGATTCTGGGGGATGTAGTAGAAGAGGAATCAAGATGTAGGCAGTGAGAGGAACAAGTGGTCCTGATGCTCTCTTGCTGTCCATTAAGACCACATAAATATACTTAAAATGATACAAATTAGTTCACAGCAAAGACAGAGCTAGCCAATAAGAAGTCTAGCCATTGGTCAACAGCTTTATAATGAATAGAGTCTCTGTGCATTATTTTGGGGCCTACAGGGCTGTGGGACCAACCTCATAACAACAATGATTAGACACCAGAGTTCAAAAGGTCAGGGAGTGGTGGATGTCTGTAATCACAGCAGTCAGAAGACTAAGGCAGGAGAATGACAAGTTTGATGTCTGTCCACTATAAATGATAAGAGTTAAGAGTCAACCTCAAACAAATTAGAGTTCAAAGAAACTAAAGGAAAGAAGATGGATGAAGATTCAAGAGATTGGAATCCCACCCCAATACATCAGGAAGATGACAAAGGTGCTATAGTCTCAGCTGTATTGAAATATATCCAGGAGTTAACATAAATTCACAACATGCTAGACTCCATTATCCCCTTGAAACAAACAGGAAAAGTATCATTGAAATTTAGAAATACCAAGGATAAAGAGAAGATTCTAAAACCATCTCCAGGATAGGCCCATCGCTATATAGGAAATGAGTGGTTGTACCCTGCCTGTATCAACTGTGTAACACTGATGTCACTCCAAAACGTCAATTCAGTCAATAGCAAAGTGAAAGTGAAACCAACTTGATAATTTCTGGTATTGGACATTTTCTAAAAAGTTAGCTTTCCAGTTCTGTGGTGGTGATTCATGCCTTTAATCCCGGCACTCAGGAGGTAGAGCCACACAGATCTCTGTGAATTCAAGGCCAGCCTGGTCTACAGAGTTAGAGCCAGGATAGGCTTCACAACTACACAGAGAAACTCTATCTCAAGCCCCAAAACCCCCCAAAATTAGTTTTTTCCCAATAATCCTTTCCAAAAAAATCTGTGGAAAGATACAACTTCCCTAAATAAAGAAATATTCAAAGGGGCAGAGAAACATCAGGATCATGGTGAGGGTGGGTTGGCATGGTGTCTGTGTCCCATTAGAAAGGAGCCAGAGTTTGGAGAGCTCAGGATGATTGATGAGAATTCCTCTAAATGTGAAAGTGGACACAAAGTGTTACACTGAAAATTAGAAAGTGGACACAGCATGTTACAATGAAAACCAGAAACCAGATGCAAAGTGTTACACTGAAAACTAGAAAGTGGATACAAAGTGTTACACTGAAAATTAGAAAGTGTATACAATGTATTACACTGAAAACCAGAAAGTGGATACAAAGTGTTACACTGAAAGGTGTTCAGACAAATAAGGACAAGTTAGGAAGTATTTGTAATAATGGAAAGCTAAGCAACCAGTAACAAAATCATGATTCTTATAAAAAAAAATTCCAAGGAAGTTTACTACAGCAAAGATTACGGTATACCACCAGCTCTAAAGTTATTTGAAATAATATTGACCTAGTCAAAATAAGAATATATATATCAAATGTTTAAGTATACTAGAAAGTGATCAATGAATGAGATAGATTTGTGAGTACAGGGTAATAGAAAAGTTCACAGATACTTCATTAAAAAATGAAAATGTGGCACTACCAATGTAAACTCACTGGCAGTAAAAATAACAGAGACAAACAAACTTACTCCCAGTCTGTGGATAACCAAAAACTAAAGATGGAGCATAGACTCGTTCTCAAATGCAACTCTGTAAAAATATTTGACTACAATAGTTCATGCATATCTTTGAGTCCAACTGAAGTCAAAATTAGAAAAAAAAATCTTTGGACAAATTTATATGGTTAGACAACCTGAAAAGAGCTAATTGGAAGCACACACCTGTAAACAATGTCCCAAAATAAGAGCAAAGGAACACACAACACTGTCACAGTGTCCAGGCAATGGATGCCAGGCTGTCAGGGGAGACTTTCTCTCACTTGCTAATTGTCTCTAATAACTTAAAGACTTGTGTTCTGTCTTGAAGCTAATGGTGCCGTCGTTTATATCCGAGTATAGATGTTTAGTAAGTGCAAAGCACATATTCCATGGATTTCATTAGCATCTTAGTGATATCCCTTTGCTTCTCTAATTTTGTTAAATTGGCTCTCTCTCTCTCTCTCTCTCTCTCTCTCTCTCTCTCTCTCTCTCTCTCTCTGTGTGTGTGTGTGTGTGTGTGTGTGTGTGTGTGTTTGTGTGTGTGTATGTGTGTGTGTGTTTGTGTGTGTATGTGTGTGTGTGTGTGTTCTTTCTTTGATTCTATTCATCATCCTTTTATTCTCTAATTCCTGTCTGTCATATTTTCATCGTTCCTTGCCATTTTATGAGCTTGAATTCACTGTTTTTGGAGAGATCTCTGATTTTTTTTTAGTGTGAGTATTGTATAAACTTATTTAGAAATTGTCTTTTTTTTTAATTTATTAACTGTAAAAATTAGAAAACTTCAAGGTGATAAATATGCTAAATGTTGAGGCCATGTGTCATGGTAATTCCATCTGAGTTCATTCTACTTGGCTATTTGTGGATTTTAAAGGTTCCATATGAGATTTCTTTGAAGGACGTTGCTTATTATCTAACATGTTTCACAACTCTTCACAGATGTCATATGTCCATGAAGAAACAAATTAACTGGTACATTAATTAGACATATTTATTTACACACAATCATGGGTCTAAGCATTTTCCTAAGGGACTATACCATTAATGAACTTTCAACAATCTCAGAACATAAAAGTATCGTCAGCTGGGCATGATGGCATCTGAAATCCCAGCACAAAAATATAACCACAAGTTTGAAACCAGCCTCAGCAATATAGCTAAGTCATATCTCAAAAACCAAACAGCAGCATTATTAATAAATAGCTATTATTTATTGGAAAAGAAAGGAAGATAAAGTAGAGAAGATGAGCAGAAGAGGCCACCACCATGTTTATTTCCTCATTTTTCCCCCAGCCAGTCCTGGCAAACTTGCACTCCAGCTTAATATTCAGCTTTGGGATCATCACCTCCTGGAAGACTTTGATCTGCCCTACTTTCTCAAAGTTTTGCTGTTGAAATTAGTGCTTTCAACTGTATTCTCAATATACCTTTTGATTATACCATGTATCTTTAGTATCACAAATAGCATGTGATGAATTTCAAATGTTTGTGGAAATCACTAAAATAAATCACAAATGAATGGTACCTTCAAAGAGGTGGCTAAGCTGCTTCCCCACATTAGATGCTTGGCTTAACCTAACCTGCCCCAGAGTCCATGAGGTCCATGAAGACCCAGATATGCTAATTTTATGTAATGTACACACTTATAAAACCTGGGTTAATGTAAGGTTCTTTAAAATTCTAGATGAACTAAGTAACTCAAAACTATTGAAACAGGATAATTTCTCAAACAGAATGTACATATTTTTTATCAACATTTATCATATCCTTGGTAGGAGTTCCTGTCCTTGGTAGAGAGAAATTCAAAGCTTCCTTGGGAATTTAGCAGTAAATAATGTACACAACAAAGCACATTTAAATTTTAGCTGTTTTTTTAATTCTTCAAGACTTTTGACATGGTTATTATTCTTTCTTTCTCCAGTGAATTAATATAGGGAAAACAATTTCTAAGGCAATAAAAGAAATTACCAGTGAGAAAAATTCCCAGTGTCCTATTATTTAAGCTGTCAACTATGTAGAACATAACTGGGCTCTGCTTTCTTTTAAAAGTAATCAGACAACACTGTAATCCAAATAATCAATGTTTGTTCCATTAACAGATGATGCTCCCAACTTCACTGGTGGCCTCTGCTAGCTTTAATATGATGAATGTTTCTAGTGGTGCTCTTCTTTCCAAGCTAGTCCTTGCTAGTTTGCTTCCTTTCTTTTGCTATGTGGTAGACAGGTAGATACTCTTCATTTGTCAACTATAGGAATTCAGTACCAGTGCTACCATACAAGGCAGAACAGATTTTTAAAAATTCAATACATGCTAACCTTGGAAGCTAGAAATTTTGGTTTGTTTGCTCAGCAAAGATCCTGGACACAACAAGCACAAGCTTGAGCTCTTTGTGAACAATGAGTCCTTGGCCTCATTGCTTTCTTCTCTTCAACTGAAAGTTGAACTTTTCTCAGAAAAGTTTGCATGGCACCAGATATCATCCACCCACAAATGTATCTGCAACACAAATCAGCCTTGACTTCCTACCCGGGACAAGAGTACCTCAGAAGCTGCCTTGATTACATTTCCTATTGCACTGACAAAATGCCCCGGCAAAAGCTACTCAGGGGAGAAGAGGTTTGGATGAGTTCATAATTCCAGGTCACAGGCCTTCATAGCAAGGAAATCAAGGTGGCAGAAACTTAAAACAGCTAGTTATGCCACACCCACAGTGAAAGAAATAGAGTTCTCCGCTCACTTTCTTTTCTCTTACGCAGCTCAGGCTGCAGATCTGGAGAATAGTGTCATCCATGAGCTCAGGGCTTCCTAATCAACTAATATAATCAAGACAACCTGCCACAGACATGTTCATAAGGCAGCCTGGTCAGCCTCTCATTGAGATGCTCTCCCCATGTGATTAGACACTGCATCAAGTTGATAATTAAAATTAACTATCACAGAAGCATTTCAACACCCAGTGCACCTCTCTCCCCCTTTAATCATTTGATTAGACCCTGCATTATTGAATGTGCTTAGAACATCTGACAACACAGGGAAGGATTTCAGCATGGATGGAGGCAGTGTACCAAGTGTAAGGGAGCACAGTCATGGCTGGAGCGGTGAGCATGACCTCTCAGGACATAAATTGCCTCTATTCTATGTGGACTGGAGAGGTGCTTTAAAATAACATGTAGAGCAATGCTAGAGGCTGAGGATTTAGTTCCTGGATAGAATGTTTACATAGACCGCAAGAGACTATAGATCAGATTCCTAGGACTGCAAACAACAGCAACGCATTAAAAAATGACATCCTAGAATATGTTCGTGGGAAACTGCTATTTTTTTAATAGTTCGTAGATGAATGTTTGTATTTGGACCTACTCAAACTATAGCCGTTAATGTAAGAAAATGTATGCATGTCATAATGAATCATGTGTACACCAGCACTACAGACCGCAGCAGTAAACAATACCAGCCTGATCTTCATGCTTATTGTGAGATCAACTACACAATCCCCTAGTTTTGATAAATACATGAGAGAGAGAATAAAGAATGGATTATGACTTTCTAAAAAGGCACCTAGCTCTATCCTGGAGTAGTCAGAACAGGCTTTGTAGAAAAGAAAAGTTAAGTATGTAAGTGCATTAGTTTGCAAAGGAAAGAGCTGTGTAGTGACAGTGAAGTGTTCCAGATAAATGTAACTGCATGAACTCATGCTATATTCAAGAGAAAGTATATTCCATCTGTGAAAATAATTCACTGTGGATATAGGGCACACGGATGAAGGAGCAAGAGATTCCAAGAGTGAGGTCATAGTAGGGTGGCTTCTCCAGAGCCTGTCTTCTGGTCATGCACATGGCCATGTTCTCATCTTAATATTGATTTCCCTCTATGCTGTTCCCAAAAATCTTCTTTTTAAAAGGGTATTAGTCAGACCTAATAGGGGCCTGTAATGGTTTAATTAAGAATGGCTTCCATAGGCTCATAGATTTGAATGCTTGGTCACCAGGGAGTGGCACTATTCGGAGGTGTGGCCTTGGTGGAGCAGGTGTGGCCTCATTGGAGGAAGTGTATCTTTCTGGGTGGGCTTTGGGAGTTTCAGATACTCAAGCCAGGCCCAGTGACTCTCACCCTCTCTTTCTCTTCCTGCTAATTGGCAATCCTGATATAGAACTCCCAGCTACCTCTCCAGTATCATGTCTGCCTGTGTGCCCATGTTTCCCACCAAGATGATAATGGACTGAACTTCTGAAATGGAGCCCAGCCCCACTTAAATGTGTTCCTTTATAAGAGTTGCCATGGTAATGGTGTGTCTTCACAACAATAGAACACTTACTAACACAGAGCCCAGTTTTATTTTAATTTTTTTTAAAGTGCCTGTGTCAAATATAGTTACGTTTTGAAGACCCTGAGAAGATGGTCTTCACTATATACACCTTGATGGGACAAATTTAGATACAATGTAACATATAAGGAAAGTTTATAAATCTCATAATTCTTTCTTCAGCATACTTTCTTTGTGCATTACTAGGAATAATCTTCCATTATGCTTTTCTGGGATAAGGATGGTAGGATACAGTTCTAATGACCTCATGCTTACCTATTTAGGCCAATATTTTAGCATCAAAGTAAAATAGGCACCAAAAAAAAAAATGGTAAAAAGGCCTCTGTATAGCCTATAACCTTACCCAGACGTAATAGAAACTTCCCGACATGAGCTTACTTAACTATAACACTAAGCAGCTTTTCTAGTGACAAATGCAAGGTCTCTCCTGCTGTGGAGAACTCTGGGAGCTGAAGTGTGCGGGTAAACTCTTTTAGAGATAGTTTAGCCCGTACTAGTTACAGCCAAGTTCAAGGCTACCTCAGCTGCAGTGGTTTCAGCTGGAGCTCTTCTGTTCTTAGCAATGGCCTAGTCCACTGAGGAAGTAAAACCCAATTACTGGCATTTGCAAAGAGAGCAATCCAAATCATGTAAGTAGGCTTGACTTGACTCCCCCAACATCACGAAGGGATCTGTCTGATAACCCAGCAGACAGAGATGCCAGCAACACAATGTGTCCACCAGAGCTACAAAAATATCACCGTATCCCACTGGCCAAACCCACATTCTCTCTTCACAGCCCCTAACTCCTCTCTGGATCCACTCTTCAGTGCTAGAAGAAAGGCAGGCCCTGACACATCATGGACTTTCAGGTCCTGCTCAGGTCCACTGTTATCACCAAAGACCCAGGGTTATCACCACAGTTATCACTGCATGGGTGATGCCCACTCCCTACTGCTTCAGAAATCACCCTTCCAAAGCAGGCCACTGGCATAGTATTTCTTTAATTAAGGAAATGGGAGGGAACTGGCAGAGAAATACACATTTAATTGAACAGGCAAGCCTAACCCACTGGGTGCAGTGTGCTGTCTGCAATGAAGATAACCTGTCTTCTGAGCTTGAGAGAATAACAGTCTCCATCACCAGTCACAGATAAGCTAATAGAGCCAAGGTTATCACAAATAGTACTTGCTTAGGGAGATTCGTCACCAGGTTCATGCTCCTATTTAATTTGCCCATTCTCTAAACTCTCTCCCCTCTTCACCCAAGGGCCATTTGAGAGCAAATGGAATGATGATGGCTTCTCAGAGCACACCCAGAAGGGGACAAGGAGGGAAGATCCAGAGGGCAAGACCTCCATAGTGCCTGCCCTGCCTGGCTTACAGCAAGCACGATGGGGCTGTTGTCTAACATTTAATTTCAGTCTGTCAATTCCCTGTAAACATTTGAGTCAAGGTCTGCCTGCACTCCTGAAGCTGTATCCATGACAACGGGACCTCCAGCAGGGTACTTAGAATGCAGATACCGAGAGATTAGCCCACTTCTGCCTCCTTAGAGATTGTGATGAATAATTGAATAGTAAACAAATCGGAACATATATTTTATGCTAACAAATACCACTTCTATGCCACTTTTTGTTCACCTATGTCTAATTCCTGCCATTATTCAATAACAAAACAAAATGGAAGAAAGGGAGGTAGGGAGAGAGGGAAGGGCAAAGAGACAGAGGGAGAGAAGGAGAAAGGAGGCTAACAAGGCACACATCTTGCTTGGTTTTGAGAAAAAAAAACCTTCAGAGATTTGTTTTTGTTTTTTCGCTTTTTGTTTTTATTTTTGCTTTTCTTTTTCTTTTCTTTTACTTTTTTTTTTGAAAGAGAAATGTAACAACGATGTCTTGCTCAGTTTATGATGTGTCCGACTATAGAAAATATCAGTGTGAAAAGGGTAAAGTATGTGGCAAAGTTCCAAGGCTTAAAAAACAGCTTCCTGAAGATGCAGTACTTTTGTGACATTTGCCTACTCATTCTCCTAATTTCCCACACTCGGTTCGTGCCCCAGCTGCTAACACAAATATCCATGGAGGTAAAGAACTTCCTATGCTCATAAGTAAGAAAGCGGTTGGAGGAGCTGCTGAGCAGTGAGAAAGTGGGTGGGGCCAGCAGCAGGAAGTACCCCCCACATAGAGAGCAGGAAGTACCTCCCACATAGAAGTAATCCACCTGTAACCCAAACACGGCTGTTTTCTCTTGCATCCCCTTCTGTGCCTGAAAGGAAATCGCAATAGTTCTCAGTGCCACGAGCTGTCTATATCTGGCCCCTTGAAACTGCATCCAATGGAGGATGAAAGGGACAGACGTGCCAAAGTCTTGTTTTCATAAAGCATGCTTCTGTGCAAATTTTATTTCAGACCTGTACTTTTTAGGTGTCATCCCATTTTCCTTATGATTGTAAGTTCCTTCTGCGTCCCTATGCCCTATCTTAGCCCCGTGCCCATCTTTGACGTTCCACTTCCGGTCCTGGTTGTGATCTGACCGGTCCATCCTCTAGCCATCAAGGTCTTCTTCAGTTGGTGCTTTCAGCCTCTTCTCACAATATGTTGGTAACACCACGCTTCTTTCACATGCTCTTTTAATTCTCCTCCATTTTCTGCAAATCGAGGCCATACATTTGTTCGAATATACCTTCGTAGTAGTTGCTTGGAGTAGAAATGGAAGAAGGGAAGGAAGGGGTATTGAGACCTTGCCTCAGGTTGATAAGTGGCTGTGAAGAGGCTAAGAGTCTTACTTTCTAATTTCAGCCTGTATTTTCTTTGCTGAAAAAATAATACCCTTGGTATTTAAACTAGCAAATTTTCTATGGTAAAAGTGAGTAAAAATAATTAATATTAATTCATCAGTTATCATAAATTAGTACACTCATAAAAGTGAAGTTGTTTCAAGTTCTGTTTTAATCTCAGTACATTTTTTGCTGGATGACCAGGAAGAAAAACTAGGCTGACATGAAAAGCTCTAAGGCTGAAAACTGAAACTTTTCCTAACGGTACAAATATAATAGCAATCCTAGTTCATCAGCTACAGCATTGTTGTTCATAGTCTCAATTATGTCAATTATCGAGGACCCAATATAAATTCCTTTACAATTCCAGAAATAAACAATTCACAGATTTCAATTGTGCATTCTTCTCATTGGCGTCTGAGTTACCCTTTTTGTTCATTATATCCACACTGCATATATTACCCTCCAGTTAGTAATCGTATACCTACTGGATTTATCATATCAACTCTAACAGCAGACTCTTGTATTCAATTAACATGTATTTCACTTGGCCCTGAAGGTCAAGATTAGAGCTTCTGGAAGTTCAGATATGACAATCACTGGCCATAAAGCACCTTCTGTAAGCGGCAGCTTTGAGAGCGTGTATACTCACTTCATTTTTCAGAGTCCATTGTACTAACAATTAGATCCTGGGACCTTGCATGTTCACATAACTTGGTGGAGTATATATTAATAATTGTCCAATTGTTTTATTGTCATTTACAATCTATTATCCATGCAGCAGAGGGTAGAAAAAGCATGTGGAGACAAAAATGAAAGACGCAAAGCAGATCATAAAGTTACGCATGTAGGAAAAGAACAGAGTGGTCATTACGCAGTGGCTATTAGTCTTGTTAAATTGATGCAGAATGGAATTATCTGGGAAGATAGTCCCCATGAGAGGGTGTTTAGACCACGTTGGCCTGTGGGTACATCTGTGGAACATTGTACTAATTTGACTCAACTGAGATGGGAAGACCCACACATTGTGAGTGGCACCATTATACCAGGGCCTGGGTCCTAAACCGCTTAAGAGTGGAGTATGACCTGAGCTCAAACAATGTGTACACAATCCTTCTCTTTGCTCTTGATTGTGGATGTAATGATTCAAGTTCCTGCCTCGATGATTGCACGACGCTGAACTGCTACCTGGAATTTTCAGCCAAATAAACCCTTTCTTCCCTTAAGTTGCATTTTTCTGGCATTTTGTAGCAGCCACAGAAGTGAAACTAAGACAGACACTAAATGCAGGGCTGGGCGGCATTCATGGTTTTAGGCATCTGCTGGGCATCCTGAAAGGCATTTGTCACAGATAAGCGGGAGCTATTTGTAAGGGACTGTTTTGAAAATGGTTGCTGTTTTTAAATACTCAAGAAAAATCTGGAGTCCTGAGTGCATGAAGGAGGTACACAAACTCACGGGGAACTCGGGCGAGGACAGACACCCCACACTGTGAACTGTGAAGGCAGGACAGGTGCCGACTTCGTTTAATGAGGCACTATTTATACATCTGCTCTTTAACGGGAAATGGGGAGATAAACTAATGCTGGTCTGTCAAAAGTCAAGTGCTAATATATTTCAAGCAAATAAAAGAGAGAAGAAAAATCTTGCAATGCAGTGATTAGGGGAATACTTAAAACTCTTGACCAAGCTAGAAAAGAAATCAAAACAATACACACAAGCACAACTGTAATTCACATAAAACATAAGCAATCAAACAAATGAAACATAACCTTAAATTAGAAGAAAACGCTAAATCAAATATTTTCTACATTTCATGGAACTTTACATTGAACAAGAACATTTGCTACATAGGTAGTTTATGTCTCTGACCTATGAAACCACTTTTGAAGGGACCAATTTAGTTCATATCTATGAGTGTTTTTTTTTAAAAAAGGAGATAACATTAGAAATACAGAGGCAAAATAAAGAAAAAGCAAAGAAATATAACTAATTTAAAATAATATATATTTTTCTTTGTTGGTAATAAAAATCCTACTAAAGTCAGGAACAGTAAATTGTATGACACATACCTGTGGGATTTTTAAAAATTTTTGACCACTTTCTATAACATATTGTATGTGATACTTTCATTAGTTAGAATAAATGTCCCCGTTCTTCAAAAAGAATTGTATTCAAAATTTACCAGCAGATTCTTTTTACTCAAAAGGCAGAAGCAGATGAAGTTAAGAAGCCAAGAACGGATGTGAGAGGCATTCCAGATAAGAAATTTTATTTACAGTTTTTCCTCCTGGGAAGAGGGGAAAAAATTATTCTTTTCATCAACAAACTCTGCGAAATTTAACTCATCTCCAGGTTTCTTTGTACAAAGAGGAAGTTCGTTCTAGGTTCATGGGCAGCAGGTGCAAGGGGCCTGACGTGTCCTATTGTGAAAGTAGCTAGAAAGAGTGTTCAAGAAGAGGGGAGGAGGAAGCAAGGGGAGAGCTGAACGGCAGAGTTCTGGGGGTCCCTGGGTGCCATCCTATCCCTATCGATGGTGATTCCAAAGCAGATTGGAAGGTGCCACTGCACTTACAGTAATTGTTCTTATTAGCAGGATCACACTGGCTTCCATGCCAAGAATCTACAACAGGGAGGCTTGCGGGGAAAAGAGATAAAACCTGTCCCAGCATGAAAAAAGGTGAGAGGCAGGGGAAACTTAGAGGAGAGAGTGGGTGTAGCAGAGGCCAGATTAAGAGAGTTAAGGAGTTAAGAATGCTTCTAAAGCTTTCGACCTCAGCGGCTGCAGCCAATGGAGGTGATGGAGATGGAGATGGAGGGAGATGGACATGGACATGGAGATGGAGATGGAGAGAGATGGAGATAGAGATGGAGAAGGTCTGCTGTAGCAAGTTTGTGCATTTGGCTGAATGTGTACAAGTGGCATAGCTTGCTTGCTAGAGGGTGAAGGTGAGCCAGAGGTTATCAGTGCTTCTTAAAACCCCAAAACTAGATAATTAAGAGACCATATGTCGGAGTGACAGTGCATACCCCCAACACCAGTACTCGGGAGACTGAGGCACAAGGATCCCAGGTTCTAATCCAGCGTGGACTAAGGGAGAGGGGTAACAAATAATAGGTGCAATAAACCACTGGGGCATTTCAACATTGGGAAGCAGATAGGAACCAAAGGGGAAAATGTTGTACTAGCAAGCTACGAAATATGAGGACTTTTGAATGACCACTGGGTTTATCACTGTTACCCTCCAGATCTTGGCAACAACACCCTATTGCTGAAGATACTACACATTCGAGTCATAGAAAATCATAAAAAAATCAAGCTGCTACTGAACTAGAAACTTCAGTCCTACTGGCTAGATTTCATACTGATGGAAGGTGCTGTAAATGTCACCAAGAGAGCAAAGCAATCATCAGTTCTACGCAGCTCTGAGCCCCGTGAGCTATCATAATCACTGACCTGGCAAGACTGTGCCTCCTCCTCCAAAGGGTCAGAAATCTGTGTGGAAGTGGGAGATGAAAGAGTACCAGAGGCAGAGCAGTGGATAACTACAAAGAAACTGCGTCCTCTGGATACAGCAGGGAAGCTTGCACGTATAAGCTTACATCAGTTACGACATGACGCACAAGACCTTTGCCAACCCAAACCAGACAAACCCTAGCATTAAGAGAGAATGACAAACTGCCCCTGGTTAATGAGCTACTAGCAATACTTAGAAGGTGGGGGAGTGAGGGCCAGCTTTCTCTAAGAATGTAGCTTCTGGTGAATCTATCATGCTGTGGCAAAAGGCCACACATCCATGAGTGTTTAAGCATTCACAAATTGGCCCTGATAGAGGGACAGGGGACACAAAGATTGATAAATAGGGGAAGGCGTAGATATGGGAAGAGGAGGGGCAAGACAATGGACTGTGATCAGTACGTGGAATATGGATCTGAGAGGAACTGGGGGAGGGAAGAGAATGTGATGAGAATGTATTATTTGGGAGGTTTCCCTCGCTGCCTCTTTTAGCATTCCTTCCAGACCATCTCTATTCCTCTGTGACTCCATGCATCTGCAGAACAACTCTCCACCAAGGACACGCCATTGCCACATCTGGCTGAAACTCAGCTAAGAGACATTTATCCTCCTCCCCATCTTGCATTCGGTCCCTTCAGACTTCCTCTTAGATGCACCTCTGCCTGCCTTTCTGAGCTCCCTCTTCCAGCCCGCCCGAGACTCTGCATCTTGATCCAGATTTGTCGTTCCCCTAGTTCTTCCCCCATCACTCCACCTAGTCTTTCTTCATAGCACACCTCCATTTCTTTGTAACTTCCCACCAACCCACAGCACATCTTTCTACCGGGGACCCCATGGCCACCACACTTGCCTGGGACCCAAGTAGGCTGTCTCCTTACTCTCATCCATTCTGGCCTTTCCAGACTGTTCTTATATTTATGTCTTCCTTCCTTCCCTTCTGAGTCCCTTCTCAAAACAAATATCCACCCACTTGGGTCTGTACTTCTAACTGCAGGCCCAGGAACTAAGGCTCCCCTAGTGTTCTGTGACCACCCCACTTACAGGTTACTGAATGTGTACAAGTGGCATAGCTTGCTTGCTGGAGGGTGAAGGTGAGCCAGAGGTTATCAGTGCTTCTTAAAACCCCAAAGCTAGATAAGATAATTAAGAGACCATATGTCGGAGTGACAGTGCATACCCCCAACACCAGTACTCGGGAGACTGAGGCACAAGGATCCCAGGTTCTAGTGACTGATATTCTAATGGAACAGTAATTCAAATATTGTGGAAGTAACCAACCACTTTTAATTGGATTTAAAGGCCACTCCATGAAATGGCATTCATATCTGACACTGCTAAAATGTCCAAGAAACTATGAATAAGTGGGTCCTGGTTTATAGGGGGAAACCTATTACTATGTTCTAATAAAGGAGCATAGCAATAAAAATGGCTTTTGTTAACACATTTCTATAGCCACAAATCAGGACATTGCTCATCTGTCATGAGAGAAGATTGTCTTGCAATAGGTAGAAATTGACACAGGGACTACTAGCTGGACAATGTGCAGAAAGTGAGAGACTTTTGTTCCTAGATGGAATGTCTTTATCAAAGCCCTTCCTCAAGGCTCAGGGTTCTATGTAGAAGAGGAAGCAGACAGATTGTAAGAGCTGGTAGATGACTCCAAAGTAATAGTATCTTCTAGACACAACAGGGCGGCCACACATAGAGAGACTGTAACAGTATGCACAAGACTCGCACAAATCCAAACCAAAAAAATCCCAGCACAGAGAAGAAGACATGGGCAAAAAGTCCCACCATAGCCAAGAAGGTGTTTGCAACTGATATCTGCTAAAGAATGGAAAATTGTTTTGTCCGATGGAATGCTACCAGATGCATCAACCACATTCCAGGGCAGGCTCCAAACCCAGGTGTAGCTAGACAACACAGAAATCCGTGGTTTTTTGCGTGTGCTTTCTTGTTTTGTCGTAATTTTTGTGTTATTGGAGTTTGTTTTGATTTTCTTTCTTTTTTTTTTTTTGAGAGACTGAAAATCTGAAGTTGAGTGGTAGGAAGATGGAGGGAAATCAGTGAGTTGTGAGAAGGATAGGAATGTAATCAAAATATATTATATGAAAAACAAGATATAAAGTATGTAAAGTGAGTGAATATAATTTTAAAAATTAAAAAAGAAATATATATACATATATTTAAAAAAAGAAATCTCATGTACGACTTAGAAGACAAGACGGGTTTGGAAGCTCCCTGAGTGAACTAAAATGTGAAAAGTTGGGGTTTAAACTATGCTTTAAGTCTTTCCCCATTGCCCCGGCTCATATGCGTAATATATTCAAGCATCTTACAAATGCAGACTCACAAAGCCACTCAGGCCTCTTGCACAGTGGTAGGAACCTGGCCAAGTGCATGAGTGGAATAGCTTGAAACACACTGCTTCTAGCAGCCAGACCGGCTCTACGGCTCTACACACACACGCACATGCATGCACACACACACACACACACACACACACACACACACACACACACACACACGCACACACGCACACACGCACAGTCTACCAAGGCTCATGCCAGTGGTCTTGGGGATGTGCTTCTCCGTTTATGGCCTCTGCTCTTACTGTAAAGAACACACATAGCAGGAAGCCAGAGCTGGTCATCCAAGACACGACAGGTTCCATGTCATGTTTGGGAAGGAGTTTCCCTGAGACTTTAGCAAAGACCCAAACTATTTTCTATTATGATCTTGAGCTCTCTAGAGCCATAGGCATTGCCACCATCAGCTTTCAGTACCTACCATGCCTTCCCTCCTTTTGTTAAAGCACAGGCTTCTCATCTATCTCTCACTTCATTCTGCTGGAGCCCTAGAGAACTGACTTCCATCACTGGCTTGGAGTTGTGTTGGTCCACATGATGATATCTTCTTGTGAAGATCTTGGTCCCCTGATCTATAATACCAATGTCCAGCTGGAGAAAAGTATCCTCTTCTGTTCTGTGGGATCTTAGTCTTGCACTGTGTTCTTGTAAAGAGTTCTGTAATTAAATACATCAAATGACCCTAAAGGATTTCCTCCTGCTCTTCAAGAGTAGAAACACATATTGACAAAGAATTTAAGGGAACACCAAAGGCTTTAAGACCCCTAAACACGCAGTGCTAAACAAAGACCCCTAATTCCTATTGCACCCAACATTCCACGCACACACCACAGGAAGTGATAAACTCCTAAGACATTTACCTAGAACAAAATTCCTGCCTCAGCCTTATAGCTTCTGTTGCATAGTGAGGCAAGAGAGAGACGATAATTAATTCAAAATGTGCACTGGGCATCTGTACCTTGCAGCTTCTAACATCAGCAGTCTCGCAGTTTAAAGGAAGATCCACCCATTCATTAGCAGTATTACAACTTAAAACGTTTTTCTAAGTCTGTATCTTCACCGTGATTGTAAAATATATGTGGTGTGAAAGTCATAGCAGCGCTTCTAAATTGGAACTAGTGTAAACCAACTGTTAAGATCTGAGTAAAAAATGAGTTTCCAGTACAGTGCTGCATGGAGCTAAACTTCAGTATTTCTGTAATAAAGATCTCCCTGCCAGTCTGTCATCTGTCACCGGCTTGTCTGTCTGTCCATCCTGTAAGGAATCATTAACTCTGTATGTTGTCACAGGAGATGATGATTTTGTGTTGATTCAGAATGAAGACTAAGGAACCCTTGGTTTACTACAATATGATGTTTATTCTATTCAAGGCATTAACCAAATTACAGTTATTTTTACATATAAGCAAATTGAGAATGTCAAGATATACTAGCAATGAAGTCTACAGTAGCAAATTTTTCCTCTTCATGTCCTTTCCTCCACTCTAGTTTTTGATTTGGATTATTTTCCCCCTGGCTTTTAACTTTGTTTTCACTTACTTATACAAACACAATTTTCAGAATTAGGTACTAAATAACGGATAATAAATATGTGATATACAGGTAAATGGGTAGGAGGGAAGTGATAGGAAGATAAATACATATTAAGATAGATGATGGATACATAGTAAGTAGCAGATCATATAAAGATGATAGATACCTAGATAATAGGTAATAAGAAATGATAGATATACAGAAATAGATAATGTTAGATATAGATAAGTAACAGGTGACTGATAATAAGTATACAGATATGTTATAGTAGGCATGTAGAGAGATATAGAGCAGATAAAGAGAATAATGGTTGTGTTAGTTCATTCTGTGTTTCTAGAATAGGACATGAAACGTTAATCTATGAAAACTAGAAATTTAGTCCCACCTTTCTGGCAGCTGGAAGTCCCAGGCTACAGAGTTGGTGTTTGGGGTCCAGTGATACCTAGATATGCTCTGATGGGAGAAATTGAGAGAGGTAAATGTCACATACTTTTCGAGGTCTCCTTTATAAGGTCCTTAATCTCACTATGAGATAGGAGCCCTCATGGCCAAACTGGGTTTCAAAGGCCCCATCTCCAATACTCTACCCTTGCCAATGTCAGAATTTCAAAGAGAACAGACCCAAACCACGACAGTATTGTTCTCATGCTAATAGTTTCTGCATCTTTCCTGCATCTGATCTAGCTCTTAATTTTTCATACACATTTCTAAAGCAGTGTGATGTGACATTTAGCAGCTGTGATTGTGGCTGTGTCTCATGTAAATTCCACAGCAAGTTCATCCGTGAGATTGTTCTTGTCTTCATGACGCCAGATAGCTTTTCTAAGCATTCCTCTTTAACTCCTGCAGTAACTTATTTCCTAATACTTTGAGTCATATATTATTCTGAATTATTTTATATACCTTTGGTGCTAGGGATGGAACCCAAGCCCCAAACATGCCTGGGCTCTGCCACTGAGCTACACTCCAGAGCCCTCCCTGTTAGGACAATTTAAGACTCCTTGAGTTCTTTACCCTGGCCCAGGTGTTACCTGTGGAAGAGGTTATGTGCTGTTGTCACAAGAAGATTTTGCTTCTCAGTATGGCCAGTTCTTATACAGTGCTGGTCAAATCTATCTTTCTTCCTGGGTGATTCTAACTGCTCCATCTAGTACTTGGAAGAGTGATTGTAATTCTCTCTACTTTTGGCCGAATTGTCTTTCTCTTCATTTCCATCGGTTTTCTTTTTTAATGGGTTATATTTCAAATATTTCGTGACTCATTTCCTTCTCTTTCACCTTCTGTTCCTTTTTTTGGGGGGGGGGTTGTTTTGTTTTGTTTTGTTTTTTCTACTTCTTCTCTGGAATTCCAACATAGTGCTTTGACTGCAGTGTAGCAATTTCTTCTGAGATGAAAACCTATCTTCAGAAGGAAAGCCCATTAAGGCACAGGATGTTTCTTAAGGGAGATGAAACATTCCATCCTGTAAGAAACTTTTTAAGACTAGGGAAGTAAAAGCCTCAGAGGCTTGAGGAAGTCCCTGAAACTGAGAAGATTTTTCTAGGCCCTTCATTTTCCGAGCCTATAGCAGCAACAATAACTCCAGGTCAACTGAAAAGGACAGACCACTTGCTGCCTGCAAGAGGCATGGACCTTCTGAGTTACCTAGCAAACATAATCCCCAGCACATTGAGCTCCTTGTAGGTTTTGCATTGAGATCTAAATTTCCAGCTTTCAGGGCAATCCACCCTTGCCTGGACAGGCTTTTGGGGAAGCAGCTGTCTTTAAGTCATTTCAACTCCTTTAAGTCATTTTAACTCCTCCCCCATACACACTCCTGTAATTGACCCGCTGAAAAGTCACCAAACAGGAGATTGGTGGTGTGCTGGTTATTCTTTATTAACTTGTCACAAACTATGAGTGACTTGGGAAGAGGGAACCTCAATTGAGGAGTTACTTCTATCATATTGGTCCATGGCTATGCCTGTGGGTCATTTTCTGGATTAATAATTGATCTGAGAGAGCCAAGCCCGCTATAAGCAGGGACACTCTTGGACAGGTGGTCTAGAGTTGTGAACTATTGACCACAAGCCAATAAGCTTGTTCCTGCCTCCAGATTCCTGCCTGAGCTCCTGTCTTGGCATCTCAAAATAATGAACTATGACGTGGAGGTGTGAGTGAATAAAACATCTTCTCTCCCAAGTTGGTATGGTCACTCACTGCTTTGTCATAGCAACAGGAAGCAATGTGTGATATCCTTAGGTCAGTAATTTGTGCCCTGTCTGAGATAGGTTGTCATCTGTTCATGTCTTCCCAGCAACAATGTCGTCACACAACTGTAGTTGATTATTGTATATCTTCCTGTGAACTTTGGGCGACTTCCCGTTTTGCTCATTACTATGGTTTTGTTGTTGTTTTTCTAGTGTGAGTTATTATTCAGTCTATTAAGTTTCCTCTTCTGTGTTACATCAGATACAGGGATGAGTCTGTCAAAGCATTCTTCAGAATGCTACTATCTTCGTTTTGAACTCCAGGCTCTCCATTGGCTTTTTTTCTCATAGCTATGAGTTCTCTGTTGGAATTTCCCAACTGATTATTCGTTTGTCTTCCTTCTCCATCATAATCATTAGCCTATCAATCAGTGGCTTCTAAAGTCCTGGTTTTATAATGGCTGTCTATGCGTCCTATGTGTCTACCACTAATGAGTCTTTCACCCCCTTGGCCTGTGTCTTTTATCTTTCCAACGCTGTGTCGTTTTTATTTTTGTAGGAGAGTTGTATGTAAAATCTATGCTAGAAATAAGCACTCCTGCCTTCTCCTAGGTCTTTGCATGGTTTATTGAGGAATGGAGATAGTCCTAAGTAAGATCTAGCCAAGTGTGGAGACAGCCTTCTTCAAAGCGAGTAAGCCATCACTTGCCTTAGTGCTAAGCATGGAGTAAGCCCCAATTACCTTAGCATGATCCATGCCTTCTTCAAAGAGAGTAAGCCATCACTTGCCTTAGTGCTAAGCATGGAGTAAGCCCCAATTACCTTAGCATGATCCATGTTTACCCTTTGGTGACTCTCGGGTTATAACTCAAAAGGTAGGTAGGGTATTCCATTTTCTTTTCGCTGTCATTTGATGGAAGAGATATGTAGAGGTGTTAAATGTAAATGGAATTTCAATACAAGGGGAAGTCAGAAGCCAAGAGGATTGCACGGGCCTTTAATACATGCCCATTCCCTGTTGAGTGGCGTGCATGTGAGGTTCCTACACAATTGCTGTTTTATGACTGAGAAGGGAGAAGGGCCTTGAATAATTGTGAATTGTGCTGGAATTCTTGCATTTCTTTGGCAAAGAGCTTCAACTGGATCTCAGGGTAATGGGGCTTCTCCTCTCATATCTTCCCCCTTCTCTTATATTGCTCATCTCCCTCACTTAGAAGGCATATTTATTTGGTAAAGAACATTGAATTCACCCACTCATATTATAACAAGTATTAATTTTTAAAAGTATACATTTAGTTATTAAAAAATATAACCCACTTAGTCTAATCAGAATAATGCCTGCCAGTGACTGCAAGCAGAATTAAGTTAAAAATTTCAAATTCATTTTATCATCGCTTATGAACTCTACTGCTCTTATGCCATCTAATAAACAGAGACCTTCAAGTAATAGTCTTGCCTAGTCTTTAGTATATGTTGAGTTAACAGAAAATCAAGAATTATGTTTTTAATTAGGAGGAGTCAAACGGCAAAAGACTATTAAGTCCAACTTGTCTGTTGATGAAATTTAATCAAAAGTTTCCAACTGCATCTCACTGCAAATTTAGACCGAAATTCTCTAGAGAAAATATTTTTTGTTGCAAGGTTCTAAATACCATTTGAGTTCGTTGTTATTGTTGTTGTTTATTCACTCAGAAATCCAATCCAGAAATAGATGACAATTCAGTAATTGTTCCTTAAGGTTTAAGAAGTCCATTTTCAGGCCCTGGACACGGCTCATTTTTGACTAGTTAAAGGCAGCTTCTAGTAGATTTAACTACTCCCCTTGACCCTGTCT
The DNA here is from genome assembly GCA_030556225.1 of Cricetiscus sungorus. Taxonomy (NCBI): domain Eukaryota; kingdom Metazoa; phylum Chordata; class Mammalia; order Rodentia; family Cricetidae; genus Cricetiscus; species Cricetiscus sungorus. Next base: position 10,550,175 of record JANBXA010000732.1, read on the forward strand.
CTGTCTCCACACAGACTAGTGAAGGGCTGGTGACATCCAAGCCCTTTGGTGAACCTCTAGGACATAAGTATGTAGAACCATTATCTGGAGATCATCTCTTGCATTTCTTCCTTTATAACCCACATCTACTGTCACAAGTTAGGCAGGGATTCTTGGGTGGCTCTGTTCCCTGCTAACTGTGTGATCTTGAGCACATCAGCCACCTATCCTCTGTGTTAGTTCTATCCTTTGTAAAACGAACCTGAAAGTTTATCTTCATTAGATGGCGCAAATAACACACAAATCATTTAGGGCTTAGCATGTAGTATGAGCACACAAGATCAGTGGTGGCTTCTACTACTGCTGCAAGGAAGCCACTGGGGGTGACTATTAATGTCCCTCAGTAAAGCCAGAGCCGACTCCATTACACTGGAAGAGAAATTTCAACTCCCGCTCAAGTGCGTGTGACCCATATGGGATCGGTCTAGCCTCTTCTTCATCCTCATGGTATGTACACATACCCTTCGTCTTTCGTGGTGCTTGATGGTTAGTGTGTATCTTTTCATGTTGCCCTGGTCCAGACCTCTGTTCTGCCCTTCCAGATGCTGACCTGGACTGAGAATCACCTGGAGTCATTCACCTGCAGCAGCTAGAATATCCTTGGGACATTTCAATTCTTCCGAAGCAAGCCCCACAACAGTGGACCTCACAGTGATAGCACACTGTCCTCGAAGCTCTGGCCTCAGCTCTATGTCACTTAATGTGCGTTTTTGTTCAGTATCCCTACTTCTGCTTTCTCTGTGTAACCTATGCGTGTTTGGGGGAATCACACCCAACACCCTGTGGGTAGTTATCTGAAGCCTTCTGAGGTCAGCAAGCATGCTTTGTCTTTACATGGATGTTCCCGCAAGTAATAAAAGGACTATAACACAGGCATGTGTGTTTTTGTTGTATGAATGCATCCTTTCCTTCCTTGCGGCTCTGACGGCAATGGAGCCTCTCCCCCCGAACCTGCTTTTACATAGTAACTGATGTCCAGTTCCCCTTCTGGCAAGAAAAGAGATATGTGCTTCCTCGGCTATGCTTAAGTAGTTGCTCCAGGTAATTAAGGCACAACACTTGTGCTCACCAATTATTGGAACAGGCATTGCGAAATTATACAGCATCATTCAAATGATGTTTCCAAGGAGTCTAGAAAGGCACTTTCCCTGCTTTCTATTTTAAAATGGAATTAATATCAGCAAAGCAGATAACCTTCTATACTGCATCAATCAGTTCTGACAAGCATAGCCACCAGGGTCCAACAGAAACTTCATCATGGCATACCTTGCTTCTTACTGTGCTTCTGTGGTACCCAGAGCATCTTGTAAGCAGAAGAGTCAGGCAGGCTGTTGCTATTACTTCCTCAGCACAGGAGAATGCATTAGTGCTTCTCAGTGCTTTCCATCCAGAAATCCTGGGATTCCCTCTACTATAGTTAAGTTCCTTAAAGTTCTGCTTTGTGTGCGCAATTCTAATTCTGATGCTATAATTTTATTTCATGTTGCACAAACTTCTCTGAGAGACGAGTGTGTGTGACAAATCCTGGAATCAAAGAAATGCGTAGAACGTACCAACATAAGGACAGATTTTCATGAAGAAAAATTTACTCTTAGACCTAAAGGAGACACTGTGAGCAGCCTACAAAGCCCTCTGATAAAGTTTGTATCATCTAGTGCCCTAGAGGAAGCAAGCTTCAGCTGCCTATTAAAACTTAGATTTCCATGCCCAGTGTGTGTGTGTGTGTGTGTGTGTGTGTGTGTGTGTGTGTGTGTGTGTTTCCACATATGGGGCTGTGGCTGTGCATACCAGTACATGTGTAGGTGGAAGCCAAAGGTTGACATCAATTCTTTGTTGGCTCTATTCTCCGACATGAGCTTCCCATCTTCCCTGTGACCCCACAGGCCACAACATCTGTCCTCTCTGTTTACTAGCTGCTCCTTCATGGCTGCTTCCCTCACACAGGGCTGCCAAGCTCTTCCTTTCCCACACTTCTGCTCTCTTAGCCCATGAGGCCAGCTGCTCTTCCTCCTAGAGACTGGTGAGGTAGACTTACCTTCTACGTTGGACCCCAGAGCTCAGTGCAGTAGTTTGTGACATTCTGTAGAAATACTGGCTTGACCTGGATAGACAGACTTAACTAACCAAATTCTGAAGTTCCCTTCAACCAACTGTGTGTGACAGGTAATATTCTCCAGAGATGAATACTTCCCGTTTTGAAGACATCGAGCCTGGACATTACCAGCCGTGCACACTACCTCTTTTCCTCAATATGTTTTGGTTACATGTGGGTCGTCATTTCATCTAAAATGTGTGGGAACAGAATCAGCCTGTTTTATCTTTTAAGTCCTACATGAAGTCCTTTTATCTAGTAGTTTTCCAAAGTCAGCATTCTTTAAATCTAGATGTATTGCCAAAAAGGGCTTATAAAATTAAAATCTGTTTTCATCAAAAAAAAAATGTATGTGTTTTAGGGACATGGGAAATTTCCCTTTTCAACTTATAAAATGTGAGCAAAAGGTGTATAGATACAGTGGTGTTTGCAATACTGGGTGCATCTTCAAGAATGAAAAATAACTTGTGCTGATTTTACATAAATAAAATGGCTTTGTTTTCCTGACACAGCTATTTCTTGGGATAATAAAACAAAACAAACAAACAAACAAAAATCCTTGCTGTGCTTTATTGTTAAGTAGTTGTATGGTTTTTTAAAAGGGCACGGTAATTATTTATCAAAGCTCCACTATAAGCCTAGAATTGTGTTGGAGAACCAAACTTTGATTTGGTTTGTATGATTTGTGTGAAGTGTACAGAGACCCCTGTCCCAGCCAGACTCCAGGAGCTTCGCTTTAGTGATAACACTCTCTGGACTTGAGGTCTTGGAAATGCTGGTCATAGTAAGGGGTGGAGCATACAGCTGGGAAGGGGTGGGGCTGAGGCTTCTCAGGCTGAGAGTCTCCTGAGTGACAGAACTTGGAGGCAGACCGATGGAAATGCTATAGAAGTGAGAAGCCAGTGCAGGCACCTTGCCAGTTCTTTGTGGCTGCGTGGGCCTTTTGTGCATACGTCACTGGAGAATCACAGTGAAGGTAAGGATGAGGAGGGTGTGACCTTTGGTGGAGAGCAAGCTTCTCTGGAATGCTCCTTTGTTCACTGGTCACTCTCCAGTCAGGGCAGGGAAGCTTGTGTAGTGTGTATGTTTTCCGCCAGCCCGCCCACCACCGGTTTGGTCCCACAGCCGTACCAGCCCCAAATAACACGCAGAGACTCTGTATTTGATACAATGCTGTTGGCCAGTTTCTATCATTGTTTATGGGCTAGCTCTGTCTTAATTATTAACCCATTTCTACTAAGCTAAGTATTTCCACATGGCTCATCTCACCGGGCGGTGATGTGCAGGCAGCATGCTACCTCTCCGGGCTCTCCATGCTGACTCCTCCTTCCTACTTCCTCTTTCCTCCTTGTCTCCTAGCCCCGCCTATCTTGCTTTCCCATTGGCCACAGTGCTTTATTCATTAACCAGTATGAGAAACATATTTACAGGATAACATCTCCCATCAAGCTTGTAAAGAAAAGAAAGTTCCGTTCATCTCCCTCCCCAGTTCAGCCCTCCTTGTTACCTCTTAGCCTCTAACCAGAGGCTAGATACACCTGAGACTTAGGATAAGAACCCAATGTGACCGCCAAAAGAAAGAAAAGGTCAACAAAATGATTCCTAATGATATTCTTCTAGACTCACAGTCCTGAGTATAGCCCAAATCATTATCAGAGAGGCTTCCACCATCAGTTGTTGGGAGAAGATGCAGAGACCCACAAGCAAACATTAGACAGATCTTGGGAACCTCTGAGAAGAGGTGGAGGAGGGATTACAGAATCCAGAGGGTTCAAGGTCATCACAAGGACAAGGCCCATAGAATCGAATAATCAGGTTTCATAGGGCCCACGAAGACTGAGGCAACAATAACAGAGCCTGTATGAGTCTGAGCTAAGTCCGCGGCATATATGTCATGGTTATGAGGCTTGGTGCTCTTGTGTGAGTCCTAGCAGTGGGAATGGGTGTTGTCTCTGACTCTTTTGCCGGCTCCTGAAACCCTTTCCTCCTACTGGATTGCCTTGTCCAGCCTTGATATGAGGGTTTCGGCCTGGTCTTGTTGTAACTTGTTATGCCATGTTAGGTTGACATCCCTGGGCGACCTGCTCTTTTCTGAAGGGAAGCAGAAGAGGAGTGGTGATGGGGAAGAGGAGAGAGGAGGGGAGGGACTGCGAGGAGAGGAGGGATGGGGAACTTCTACTGGTATGCAATATATAAAAGAAGAAAAAATAAAATAACTGAAAAGAAAAGAACATTTCGCAGTACAACACTCTAAGAATCCAAAATCTGGGATTTTGATACAACTTGGCGTTCCTCTGGAAAAGCAAAACCGTTGAAGTGAGGGGCTATATTCAACTTGAATACGGGAAGAATGGACAAACATAAACAGAGTTACTCTGCCATCCAGACACCCCAGACTTGCTTCTGACGTAGGAAGTGTGACAGTGATCTCATAGGAGGACGGGAGGACAGAGGGGGCAGTGCAGGCATGGGCGGCAATGTGAACACGAGATCGACTTCCAAAGTGAAGGCCGTGTTTCCCTGGAGTAGTCAGACTTCTGAATCACTGTCTTAGAGTTGCTTCAGAGAAAGGAAACAGATACCTGTTGCGGAGATGTCTCTACCAGATTTGCTGACAGTCAGGAGCTCCCGAAGAGTAAATTTGCTGATGTTTTGTTTTTTTTTTCTCAGATATGACAACTTTATATTAAGATTAAGTGACTGAATCAAGTTTGATTATTTGGAAGAAAAACTCTTCAGGGGGAAGGATCAAGATTACAAACCATACAAATATACTATTATATTTTTATCGATATTTACTAGGCTTGCTTCTAATTCTCCATTTCATTTTAATAGAAGCAACACTGCCTCCTCTTACTTTTTCCTCTTCTAGAGAATGGATGCAGGACCTTGAACACCACAGGCAAGTGCTCTGCCACTGAGCTCTGTCCCCAGCCCCTCAGTTTTGAGGCAGACTCTTGCTATGTAATTCAGGCTGTCTTTGATCCTGCATCCACCTCCTTAATGCTGGGATTACAAGGGCATGCCCCACCCAGGCTTAAGTATTATCCCTAAGAATCAGCTCCAGATACTCCATAATAGTAGAATGGTGTGGTTACTAGCTTAAAAATTTGGAGTGAGTTTATTAATTTCCTTGAATTTACAAGTAGTTCTACAAGATTTTACACATTTAATTTTTATGTTCACAGATGCCTTGACTATGTAAGTATGTGTACCACATGTACGCTTGACACCCACAGAAGCCATAAGAGAGCATTGTATCCTCTGAAACTGGAATTACAGATGATTGTGAGCTCGCATGGAGGTGTTGAGGACCAAACCAGGTACTCTGGAGGTCAATACTTGCTCTTAATGACCGAGACATCTTCCTCATCCCCACGAGGTGACTTGTGTGTTTTGTTTCTTAGCATACAGATGGAAAACTGGCCATCAAGTATATGGACAAGGTTGACTTAGCAAAACAGCTTAGGTCAGAAGAGTCAGAGCCTGGATGCGTGTTTTTCCTGTTTTTAACTGAAGGAGGATCATGAGGAGTGCTGTGTTCACCCAGTGCTCCAATTTTTATGCTCCAGATCTCCTGCTTTAGCCTCCCACCATGCGTCTGCTTCCTTCACCAGCGCTGTCTATCATTCAGTGAGAGATAAAAACAAGAGAGCAGGAATCAGCCTGGGGCAGCAGGTCACTGACTCTGGTTTCAGGCCTGGTCTCCACTCTACATTTTCTGAAGTCATAGAACCCCGAATAATGTTCCCACACCTCCTTACTAATTATTACTTTCTCATCTAAGAGATGAATGGTTCGTGGCTGTGTATGTGTCACAGTGACCTGTCTGAGAGTAGGGACGATGAAGCACTCACTTTTGAATTTCTGATTTCTAGAATTGTACTCGGGGCCCAGTACCTTCACAATCTAAAATACAAAACAAGATCCTATAACCGAAAGGTGTTTTCAGTTGTTACATGCTTTTTTTTGTTAAGTGTGCACATGATTTTGTCAGATACTGGAATATCAATCTCTGCTTGTTTCCTGGTCCTATTTGCTTGAATACTTTTTAAAAATTTTCCATTCTAAAGCGGTGCATATCCTTGAGGGTAAGGTGTGTTTCTTGTAGACAGCAAAAGGATGGATTTGGATCAAGAGAAAAAGTAGCCAAGAATACATTCTCTTTGAAAATATTGTCTAGGGTCCTGGGGAAGTTATCTGCCCTCACTTGTGGAACTGGCCTGTTACAGACACCTTGAATTTACACTGGCTTCTTCTGAGGTAAACTGCTAAACCATTGCATCTACAGACATTATTTGTGACAAAAACAGACACAGTACTTACGGGAAGTGTCTGTTTTTGTTGCTTTATCGATGGAAAGCACACTGGTGAATGGAGGTGCATACATTACCACACCATTCTGGGACTTCCCTCCATGGATAACAACACCTTTCTACACCACGTGCCATCAGCAGGCTTACTGCTGGAGGACCCAACACTCAAGTTCCAAGCTTTGTGTTGACCCTTCCTTAAAGAAAAATCTTCCTCTCTGGTGTACTTTTCATCAATTTAGATTATTAAATGGACAGTGGAGGTTCTTTAATCCCCTTAGTTGTGAAAGAATGAATACTTCCAATGTTTCTTTTTTAAATGTCCATAGAGCACAGCTAGTCATGGTGAAACACGGCAAGAAATTAGTGTTGCTAAAGAGGGTGGAGGCAAGTAGGTCGTGAGTTTCGGGTGAGCTTGGGCAACACTTGGGTGAGTCTAGTATCTGCACATGTGTCTAATCACAGCTCTTGGCAGGCTGTGGCAAGAGGATCTTGAGTTCAAGACTAACCTGGTATAGGCAGCAGACCCTGCCTAAAATTAAAAACAAACAGAAAAGTAAAGAATAATAATAATAGGCGAGGTCAGCGAGTCACTGAAGTGCTCGATTCTGCTGCATGGGGTTGTGCCTTCTGGTGCAGGGCTTCTGTGCAAATGTTGGCAGCCTGTACCTTTGTTACATAATGGCGGTGTTCTATCCCACGTTTTATTGTTCCGTTTGTAATACAAAGCAGTACTGAATGTGCCCTGCAAGACTTTGAGAGGTTTGTTTTTAACACCAGCTCGGCAGAGACTTAGCTGCGTATTCATAACTGCTGGTGCCAAGTGCTGAAACAATTGCACTGTGGAACGCTTCGCGTGAAGCTTCAAGGGGACGATGAGAGTGCTGAAGCCGGGTTTTTATTTTAAGATCTCTAGCTGATGGCTATGAGAGCCACGTAAAGGAGCACTGTGCTGCTAATAAAAAGTTCCAGAAGGGGAAAAGTGATGTGCCCATCATTAGTTACAAAGAAAGCATGTCTGGCATGGCAGAGCACAGGATGACCAGAGCCGTGCTGGTTTATACAGACGTTCCCACTGGGTTCATCTCTGTGCACGTCTACTTTCTGACAGTTAATGCACGGCATTGCAAATTTATGTTACATTACATAAGAAGAGTAAGGCTATCATTCTTTCTAAAAATGTGTTGAGATGTTACTCAATTTGATTGGAAATTATGAGCAGAGAAGAGTTATTCACCCTCTTTCCACAAGAAAAGGAACAGTATAAGTTAAATTCAGATGTCTCATTCACTGAAGTCTCACAGCCAGAGGTGGTCACCAGAGTCATCTCTGTCTCTCATCTTCCTGGAGTGTGACATGACAGTCTCCAGAAACAGGCTGCTCTACTCAGCCAGCCATGCTGCAGGATGAGTCAACCTCTTATGAGGACAATTGGCTGGTGTCTCTTTTGCAACTGTCTAACAGTGTCTCAGAGAACAAGATAAACCACTCCATTTGAACAAGATTTCTCTTTCAACCGAATATACCCTTAGTATTAGTGACAACATCTTTTGGCGAGATAGGAAAGAGCCTGGAGGCTGCTCTTCAACAGAATGTTGGAATTCATGCCTCCTGAAGGAGAATGTGCACACTTAGAACAATTTTTGAGATATAAATGGTGTGACATATGTATCACATATAATATGATATTTTCAAACAACACACACACACGTTCACACACTGTGTTGTACGACCACACCTCAGGGAACCCATGAATACTGTCTTCATAGCCAAAGATTTTTTTTAAAGTTTCTTTGTAATTTCTTTCACTATGGAAGAGCGATATTTTCCATACAGCCTTAACAACTCTGGCATTGATGTGTTTATATTTCAAACCGTTATCTAATGTGGTATGATTGACAACTCAAATTGTAAATATGTGAGATAAACAAAATAATGTTTTAATATATAACAACTGTGAAATGCACTCTGTTGAACAAATTAACACATCTATCATATTACATAGTTACCTTTTTGGGTATTAGACACCAATATTTAATATTTAATATAGAGTCTCTTAAGGAAATTTAACTACACAGCACACTGCTACTAAGTATATCCAGCTTGTTCTTTATAAAACTACAAAATTCATTCGCCTTTTAACTGTAACTGCCCTTCTTCAGCTACAGTTCCTTTCCCCTGTGTCTATTCTAGCTCTAGGAGTTCATCTTTTAAAGATCCTACACATAAATGAGATCATGGAGTATTTCCCTTTCTGTGTCAAAATCCATTTTGCTTTCAAAAGAAGAAAAAGGTCCTCCATCTTCATGCTATCACACATAGCAGAGTGTCCTTCAGGGATGGACATCTTCTATTTTCATAAGTGTATTGATTAATCTCCAATGTCTCTCCACTGTCCAGAGTAATATCTCACTATGGTTTTCATTTTCTTCATAAACAATATTAAGTATACTTTTGGCCTTGTTTGAAATACAAAACATATATACATATATATATATATATATATATATATATATTGTGCATTCATGGATATTTTCAAACTAAAGTGTCACAAACTTTATAACATTTGTATCAATTCAGATGAGAAGCATAGTATTATTCTTCATGTCTCCCCCCAGCCCTAGGCAACCAGTAATTTACTTCCTATCTCAACTTTTCTCTGTATATGCGAACAAAACCCTGTAAACATGGTCACTTATGCCTGGATTATTCCGCTGAGTATGGTGTTTCTCACTTTGCAAACATCCCTGTGTCAGAGCATGTTCATTGTACATGGCACAGGGTTTATAAGGACATTTTCACATGACATACATGCATCCTGCTCCCCTACCTAACCCTACTTTTTATCTCCTCTCTACTTCCTTGTTAGTTCTCTTTGTTCCCCTAGTGAGGTTCAATTCTTCTTTCTATAACATGCTATTCATGTATGTCTACATAAAATCTAGCATGTAAAAATGAGAGAAAACACATCATACTTGTTTTTTTGAGTCTGACTTAATTTTCTTAATATTCTAATATCCAGTTGCATTCATTTTTCTGCAAATGACATAACATCTTCCTTTAAATGACATAGCATCTTCCTTTAAGACACACACACACACACACACATATACATATATATATTATAATATGTTATTTATCCATAAAGGAATTGTGGATAAATTTCTTTATCCACTCCTCTGTTTATGGATACATAGCCTGATTCTATAACTCAGTCATTGTAAAGGTAACTTATGAAGAAATGGTTCACTTGGGCTTATGCTTTCATAGGAATAAGAATTCATTATGGCCAGGAAGCATGGCAGCATGTGATAGGCTCTAGATGCTGAGAACTCATATCTCGAACCACAACCACCGAGCAGTAGCAACTTGAGATGTAAACAACTGAGATGGTGTGAGTCTTTTAGCTCAAAGCCCACCTACGGTGACATACTTCCTCCAATAACATCATTTTTCCTGAACCTCTCCAAACAGGACCATCAAATGGGGTTCAAGTATTTAATTACATGAGGCTATGGGGTACATTCTCATTCAAACTATTACAACAATGCAGTGTGTGTGCATGTGTGTTGAGAGAAATAGCTGGGAGACTGGATTTTTAGTACATTCCTCATAAAATGACACATTTAGAGTGATGAATATGCTAATTACTTTGACTTGACATTGCATGATCAATATACAAATGAATACAAAATACCCTGTTCTAGCCCATCAGGAAAAAAAATGACAAAAACAATGGAAATGGGATATGTATTCTTCTGTATATCCTAGTAAACCTGTGATTGCTTTATCTGCCTGACAAAGAGTAATGTTGTGGTGAGCACCCTTGTGCAAGTGTCAATGCAATGTGCTGACTTGGAGTTTCTCAGGCAGACACCAAGGAGTGGTGCAGAGATGGTGTGTGGCACATGTTCTTTCACCCTTTTGAACAGTCTATAATGCTTTCCATGGTAATTTGCATTTCCACCATGTGTATGTAAGGATTTCTTCAGATTCTCGCCAAGAGATGCTTTGAGTTTGGTTCTCTTAATGATGCCATCTGAGTGGGATAATGTGGAATCTCAACTTGGTTTGGGTTTCATTTCCCAGCCGCTAGTGATGGTGAACACTTTTCGCCTTTGTTGGCCTTTTGCACTAAAACATTTGAGAGCTGTCTCGCTTCCATTACTCCATGTACTGACTGGGTTATTTCAGTTCCTCCCACTCTGTTTCCTGAGTTTGTCGTGTGGTCTACATATTAATCCTCTTTGTCAGTGTGTGGTTAGAAAAGATTTCCTTTTCTGTGGGCTGTTTCTTCTTTCAATTATGTCCTTCTATAAGAAGTTTTTCTTTTTAATTTCAGGAAGTTTTCATTTGTCAGTTACTGGTGTGATTCTTTCTTCTGATTGCTTCTTTTCGGGAAGTCCTTGCCTAAGCCTGTCTCTTTAAGTGTCCTTACAGCTTCCATTTCAAACTTTCCAATCTTGCAGAAAGGTCATCAATTCAGTTTGTACTGAGTGAGAAATGGGGATTTGCTTTCATTCTTCTACATGTGGATATCCAGTTTTCCCATCCCCCTTTGGTGAGGATCTCTCCTGTCTGTTTTTGTGTTTGTCTTTGTTTGTTTGCTTATTTGCAACGAAAATAATTTAATGGTTGGGGGTCATCACAACATGAGGGACCGTACTAAAGAGTCACAGCAGTAGGAAGGTTGAGAACCACTGCCCTGAGTCCTACTTGGTGGCAGGTACACCATTCCAGGTAAGAGGGGGAAACATAAAAAAGTTCATGTAAAATCTTTACGGAAAGTGTAAAAAGCTGTGTGCAAGGTCTTTGGAGGCCAAAAGAGAGAGCAAAGGAGATTCATGGAAACTCAAAAAGCTGAGGCATGCTCCCTAGAAGACATGACACCTGTGTTGCATATTGGACCATCTCAGGACCCTCGAGACAGAGATGGTGGTAGGTACAGGCAGAGGAGACAGCTCCCTCTAAAGATGTGTTGGTTCAAGAGAAGAGCCACTGGAAGCAGTTGGAGGAGGGGCCGTGGTGAAGACCTCTGGAGTTTGGAATGTAGCCTCAGACAACAGGGAGCCTGTGGGGGCTTTAAGACAAAGTGTAAATCAACACATGCTAACCATAAATACATCGGCAGAAATGTAGATGATGGATTCAGGGGTGGGGGTAGGGGAACGGATGAGGGGAGAAACAGACAGCTTTCTCCCTCTGCTTCCTTCCATAAAGCATACAGATCATCCCTAGTGGTATCATGATGTTCTGAGAGGTAGCCCTGATAGGCTCTGGAAGAGCCAGACTCTACATATGAAGTGCCCTTTGACACCCACACCCGTGACATGAAACCTTACACAAGATGACTGATGTTGCAGGGGCAGTGGACTTGTCACTGTCATAGGCATTATGCATACAGCATTGTTTATGCGTCTGTCAAAATTTAAGCAACTGTCACTCTGGGTTATATATTTTAGTTTATTGATCTGAGTATCTGTTTTTATGCCAGCACTTTGTTACTATAGCTCTGTAGCGTAATTTAAGTTTGGGTACGGTGGTACCTCCAGCAGTGTTTTTATTCGGGATTGATTATCTGAGGTCCTTTGTGCTTCCCTGTGCACTTTATATGTGTAAATTTTCTATTTCTGTAAGGAATGTCATTGTAGTTTGGAGAGGGATTGCACTGAATTTCTTGATCACTTTTGTAGTGTAGCCATTTTCACATTAATTCTGCTGATCCATGAGCAAGGGAAGCTGTTTTATCTGCTAGTGCCTTCTTCAACTTCTGTTTTCAGCATTTAAATTATTTTTAATTATGAAATAACTCTTCACTAGTTATTTTCCAGTACTTTTGAGGCAGTTGTGGGTAGGATCATTGTCCTGATTTCTTCCTTAACATCTTTGGTACAGGGTGGCTGCTGTGTTTTGTGTATTTTTTTTTAAACTCTAATGGCAACATTAAGATATTTTATATATAGGATATTTTACATATTTACATAAGGAACATCATTTGCAAATATGGATGCTTTTATTTCTTTCTTTCCTATTGTCTTTATTTTCTCCCCTGCCTTATTACTCTAGTTAAGAGTCCAAGCATGACATTGAGTGAGACAAAGTGGACAACTTTATCTAATTCTGAATTTTACCCAAACACTTTTTTTCCAATGTGGTATAATGTTGGTTTCACATATATTGTATATAACATTTATTATATATAGCTTTTCTTAATTTCCTCTGGGTTTTTTATGAAAATATATTGATTTTTGCCATTTTTTTCCTGTATCTGCTGAAATGGCCATGTGATTTCTCTTCTGAGTCTATTTGTATGACATATTAAATTTACTGATAAGGACAGGCTCATTGGTATGACAAAATGCCTCTAGATCCCTGGAACGAGGCCATTTTTATATTCAGGTGAGTGGCTGCTTTTATATTCTTGAACTTGGCTTAAAAGCATTTTTATTGAGGACATTTGCATTTATGTTCATCAGGGATACTGATCCGTAATTTTATCTTTTCTTGTTATGTCTTTATCTGGTTTGGGTATAGACCAGTACATAAAATAGTTGTATAGCATTCCTTTCTCTCTTTGAATTAGGATAACATTAGCTAATTTAAAGTTTTGTTCAAAGTCATCATCGACTCCCAGCTGGACCTGAGCTTTTTTTTTCCCCAGTGGGAGACTTTATTATTGCTTCAACATCATTACTTATTGTAGATACGTTTAACTCATTTATTGCATCTTCATCTGATTTTGGCAAGTTGTATGTGTCTAGAAAGTACTTCCTTTCTTTTAAAAGTTTCAATCCACTGAAATATAAATTTGAAGTTATGTCTTAATGATTATCTGAGTTTCGCCATCATCTGTTGCACCGTCTCCTTTTTCAATCCTAATTATATTGATCTGATCGGGCTCTCACTAGCACATGGTTTGCTTTCATTTGGTTTCTTTGAACAGTTGCTCATACGTCTCAATAACTGAAACTTAGTCACAGCCATGCCAGATAACAAAGGCAGTGACAAAGGGCTTTGCTTCTAAGGATGTCGAGAGAGGCAGTGACAATACTGTGCCACATACAGGGATTGAAAATGTAATACTCTGGCTTTAGGTGGTAATTTTCTTTCAATATTTAAATACATATTTATGCTGAATTAAATCCCAGGAAGTCTCAATTATACTGTCAGTCATCCTGTGGATGCAGGTGTATATTCTTTTTCAAATAGTGTCACATGGATTAGAGTTTGGTCCTGTTTTGACCTTGTTAGTCAACTTGATAGCACCATCGCAAATACCTGATAGTCAACAAAGAGATAACGGCTTCAGAGGTGATGGGAGACAACATACCTACATCAGAAGCCCCAAACCATGTCGGAGAGCACTCTGCCTTGGTAGAGAATATGCTGCCATCATAGGGACATGGGCTGGAGGAAGCTTTTCATCTCACAAAGAAAATGAGTAAGCCACAGGAAGGGTGCCTTGCCCTTTGTGACAGCATGCGTTCCAGTGACCTTTGCTCAATGATGTAGACCTGGAACTGAGCAGTTCCTAGAATAGAAAACTATTTTTTAAATAAACCATAAGAGTGTCGTAAATGAGAGATGCAAAAGCTATTTGAGATATTCCTGCTTGTTGTCCTTCCTGGTGACTTTTGAGCTTAGGATTTTCATATGGATGCTATTTTAAGTGCTAGCCTGACATTGAGTAATCTACTTTGAGTTGAAATTTTTAAATTTAGTTTTCTTGCAATTGTAAATCTTACTCGACTAATTCGCTCGTAACTGTCATGAAATCATCTCTTGTTCAATTTACTAATGTGTTCATAATGCAATTATATAGTCTTGCCCATTTATTGATAAGACCACATGTGCAAAGTTCAATGATGTATCACCATGCTTCATTTTTTCTTACTGTCAGAGATTTAATTTGTGGTCAAAGCAGACTGATGCTTATATCTCCTCTGTTCACATGCTGAAATCCCGGGATGACATATTTGGTTACATCTCAAAATGCTAATCATGTTTCCATAGATGTGATGAACTATGAAGTTAATTGGATAGAATTGGTGTCTTCAGGAATGAGATTAGAGTTTTTATTCCGAAGATCCTGCAGAACTCCCTCATTCCTTCTACTGTGGAGAGCATGCAGCAGGAAGTTGCCAGCTATGGACTGGACAGCAAACTCACAGGTGTCTTGACTCCAGAATTGTGAGAGATAAATATTTGCCAGGAACCCATGCTCTGGGGTTTCCATCACAGCATGCCCAAGCTCAGATGATGATCATTACTGAACAAAATTTTGAAGTTAGTTGAGTAGGAGTTTATTTTTAAAAATGAGTATAATTAACCAGCCAGGTAGGGGCCCACTTCTGTCAGCCCAGCATGCATGTGGCTGAGGAAGAATAATTGCCTGATCCCTGTCTCACAAAAATAATAAAGCAAAATGAAACAAGAGTAAATAAAGGAAAGAAATGAAGAGATAAGAGAAGGGTGGGAAACAAGGAGGGAGGGAGGGAAGGATAGAGGGAGGGGAGGATGGAAGGAGAGAAGGAGAAAGATAGGAATAGAGGAAAAAAGGAAGAATGGGTTTGCTAAAAGTGAGTTGAAGGGAACCAAGAATGCTACAGAGCAGTCAGCATGTGATGTTACCATTGAATGCAAAAAAAAATTATTTTGGCAGGACCCTGCTCAGAGCCTCCTGAGGCCTGGGGCCTGTGTGCAGAAGGGCCCTTCCTCGTGGACTGACCTTCCCACAGTCTGCCAGCTTCTGGGGTCCCCTTCAGCCCACGGGAGAAGATAAGCTTAAGCCTGTTTCTAGCCTGCCTTCTTGGGCCCTGTTTGGAGCCTCCTGAGGCCTGGGCATGTTCGTGCACAGGGGAGACAGTCCAGGCAGACTGGCCTGCCCTAACTCTGCCAGTGTCCTGGTCCCGCCTCCGCCCAAGGAGGGAGCCTGCCTTCCGGTGCCCTGCTCAGAGTAACCGGTCCCAGTGGACCAGCACATCCACAGTCTGCCAGTGGCCAAGTTTCACCTCCACCCACTGGATGAGGAGAGCCACTGAGTATTGGACCTGCTTGTACCCACTGGAAGAGAACCTTGGTCCCATATTCACCAGGAGAGGGAGAGACCCCACCAGTATGCACTGGAAGAAGGGATGGGTAGAGGACAGTATAAGAACACAGTCGACAACAGAAAAATCAATATGTCACCCCCAGAGTCTAGGTACTCCACACCAGCAAGACCTGAACATCCCAACATAGATGAAGCAGAAGAGAATGACCCTAAAAAACAACTTCATGAAGATGACAGAGACCCTAAAAGAGGAAATGGAAAAAAATCCTTCAAAGAAATGGAAGAAAAAGCAAAACAAAAATATGCAAGAACTCAAAAAAATCTATTAAGGAAAGTCAAGAAAAAAACAATCAAACAGATGAAGGAAACAGTTCAAACAGTCCATGACCTGAAAATTAAAATAGAGACAATAAAGAAAACACAAACTGATGGAATTCTGAAAATAGAAAAGCTGAGTAAATGATCAGGAACTACAAATGCAAGCATAACCAACAAAATACAAGAGATGGAAGAGAGAATCTCAGGTGTTGAAGATACACTAGGAGAAATAGATTCATCAACCAAAGAAAAGTCTTAAGTTCAACAAATCCTTAAAACAAAATATCAAGGAAATATGGGACACCATGAAAAGGCCAAACCTCAGAATGATAGGCATAGAAGAAGGCAAGGAAGCTCAGCTCAAAAGTACAGAAATTATATTGAACAAATTCTTAGAAGAAAACTTTCCCAACCTAAAAAAAAAGACATGTCAATGAAAGTACAAGAAGCTTACAAAACACCAAATAGACTGGACCAAAAAAAAAAAGAAAGAAAGAAAATAAAATAAAATAAACTTGCCACATAATATTCAAACCACCAAATGTACAGAATAAAGGATATTAAGACCAGCAAAGGAAAAAGGCCAAGTAGCATGTAAAGGCAAACCTATCAGAATTATGCCTGACTTCTCCATGGACACTCTGAAGGCCAGAAGGTCCAGGATAGATATTCTACCAAAACTAAGAGACCATGGATGCCAACCCAGACTACTATAACCAGCAAAGCTTTCAATCACTATAGATAAAGAAACCAAGATATTCCATGACAAAACCAGATTTGAACAATACTTATCAAGCAATCCAGCCCTACTGAAAGTTCTGGAAGAAAAACTCCAACCCAAGGAAGTTAAAATACACCCACAAGAACACACACAAAAGATAATCTCACTTTACTAAGAGCCAAAAGAAAAATTGGGGTAAATCTATACCAACAAATTTAAAACACACAAGAATTAAGAATCAATGGTCATTAATATCCCTCAATATAAATCTATAAAAAGACACAGGCTAACAGAATGGATACAAAGACAGAATTCATCCTTCTTCTGAATACAAGAAACATACCCCAACTTCAAAGACAGGTGTTACCTCAGAGTTAAGGGTTGGGAAAAGATTTTCCAATCAAATAGACCCAAGAAACAAGTGTATGTAGCAATACTAATATCTAACAAATTAGACTTTGAACTAAAATCAATCAAAAGAGATGAAGAAGATCATTTCATATTCATTACAGGAGAAATCCATGAACATAAAGTCTCAATTCTGAATATCTATACCCCAAATATAAAGGCACCCACATTTAGACATACAAGGATGACCATGACTACTTCTTAGCAATAGTGGAAAGGCTACCTTAAATGCCCTTCCACAGTAATGAGATTGATGACTACCTAGAGCCTTCATCCAGTAGCTGATGAAAGCAAAAGCAGACACCCACAGCTAAACACTGACCTGAACTCATGGAATCCAGTTGCAGACAGGGAGGAGTGATGAGCAAATGGGTCAAGACCAGGCTGGAGAAACACACAGAAACCACTGACTTGAACAAGGAGGAGCTCATAAACAAGGGGGACCCAGAATCCCTGAATATGGGTGCTTGTTAGGAGAACTGGGCAGTCTATGGGGCCTCGGGTAATGGATCAGTATCTATCCCTAGTGTCCGAATGGACTTTGGGAGCCCATTCCCTTGGCCTAGACACATGCAAGAGGGCCTGGGCCTGGGCCTGGGCCTGGGCCCTGCTCCAAATGATATGACAGACTCCGAAGACTCGCCATGGAAGTCTTACTCTCCCTGGGGAGCAGAAAGGGGATGGGATGGGGGTTGGTGAGGGGAACATGGGAGTGCAGAAAGGTGTGGGAACCGGGATTGATATGTAAAATAATCTTGTTTCAAATTAAATTTAAAAATATATAAAAAATACTTTGAAAACAATAGTATAGGAAATACACTAAAATATAACAATAGAGACATAAACAACTCATTTTTAGAAAGATTAATAGTGTTTCAAAAACTTAACCGCACCCAGTGTCACACAGCAGTCTTTGCCAAAGCAAGCTGTTGTTAAAAACTGGTACCTAGAGTAGTAATGGCATGTAGATGGAAACTGGTACCTAGATAGTGAGTAGTAATGGCATGTAGAGACTCAGTAAGGTTGTGGACAGGTGAGAGATGAAGGCAGATTCACTGATCTTATGAAAATACAGACTGATGGCGTAGATAGAGTCTGTGAGGGTGTAAAGAGACCATGATATGTAACCCAGGCTAGGACTGGACTCTTAAACATCTTGCTTCATCCTTCATGTACTGGAATTAGAAGCCTATGTCTCCAAACCCACATCTCATTATTTCTTTACGGTAAACTCATGTTATTTTTTTAAAAAAATTCCCCATCTTAAGCTTTTAAAAATAAACTCTAATTTTATCATTAGTTACTCTAGTTCACAATAAATTATTTACTTTGTACTAGAGTATCAATAAATTATTTATTGATTTATTTTTAAATCAGTCAATAAACAGGAATGATTCATCCTGTTTTCCTACTAATTTTTTCTATTAAAATTATTTATTAATAGTAATATTTGTCTCATAGAAAGCATCAATAAATTACTGACTTATTTTAAATTAGTTAAAAAAAATGGGGGAAATGAAACATTCATTCTGTTTTCCTATTAAAAATTTTTTCCTATTAAAATGTATCTGAACAAAAAGAAGCAATTGACAAGGTTGATATTTCCCCATTGTGTAATTATTTTCTAAAACAGACTTGTTAATATCATCTACCAATTTGATGGGATTTAGAATTACCCTGGAGAAAATCCATCTGGTCATGTGTATTAGTTACTTTTCTGTTCCTGTGATAAGACACCAAAAACCAGGGCAATTTACAGAAGAGAGTTTCCTTGGGTCTTGTGGTTTCAGAGAGTTAGAGTCCTTGGGAACCATTTTCATTCAAACCACCACACCTTGCCTCAGGGAATTCTTAGATTAGGTTGACAGGAAGACCCATACTAGATACAGGAGGCAAGAGTCCAAGGGTTTGAGTCCTGGACTGAGCAGAAAACAGAAAAGGAGCTGAGCACGGACATCCATGGCTCTCTGCTTGCTTCCTGTGTGACCATTTGCCCTACTGCTTCTGCCACCATATTTGCCAAGATGAACTGTGTTCCCTATGTCTCTCAGACAAAGTAAATCCCTCCTGGAGCTGGGTTTTTTTTTTCTGTTATCACACCAACAAGAAAAGAAGCCAATAGATACTGAATAATTAGAAGATTACTAATTTTCAACCCAAAGTCATTAATGGCTGCTGACATCACAGTAAGACAATCAGGTGTTATAGTGCACGAACTCTTAAGAGGGATATTACCATTTATGTCAAAACCTTTACATGAATGAACTCAGCTGTGCATTTGATTGAATCTATAGGCCTGTCTACAATTCACACAAAACACAGAGGAACCCAAACAGCAAAATATAGACTATAAAGGACTCTATTAGACAAATGGCAGGCAGTCTCCAATAACTATGGTTGTAAAGGAAAACAGTAGAAGGATGTATGAACCAGGGTTCTCTAAAGAAATGGAACTATAGAATGAATTAATATATGTGTATATATTTATACATGCATATATTAATGTATATGAGATTGTTTTACTGTGGCTTATAGGCTATGATCCATTTATTCCAGCAATGGCTGTCTCCTGTTGGAAAGTTCAAGAAGGGTACATGAGTGTCATAGAATCTTCCTCCATGCTTATAAATAGCTATTGAGGCTAGATATATACCAGGAATTTCCTGCACAGAGACCCTGAGAGGTCATTTTGTGAAATTATGAAAGTGAAATCCTGGGTTGTGTTTGAGACCCAAAGACATTACAGGTGACATATTTTATTTGGTATTTCCCTTATTGTGGCTCAAGTCTTTCCTTTTGAAATAGTAATTTGTATACTGTGCCATCATACATTGGATGAATGTTATTTGTGTTTTAATTTAACAGAGGATTTCAATTAAGGGATTTCTTGGAGTCCCAGAAAACACTGTGAACTTGTGACTTTTAGATAGTGTTGAGACTGAACCAATATGAGGACTTTTCATGTTGGACTAAATGCATTTTGGGTTGTGGTATGGCCATAGGGCTATGGGGGCCAGTATGGGGACCATGGAGTGCTCTGAAAGAAAATGGACCCAATAGGCTCAAGCATTTGAATGACTGGTCCTCGGATGGTGGAACTGTTTGGGAAGTATTGAGAGGCATGGCCTTGTTAGAGGAGGTGTGAGACTGGGGGTAGGTTTTGAGGTTTCAAAAGTCTTGCACAATTCCCAGAGTGTTCTCTCTACCTTCTATTTGCAGATTAAAATGAAAGCTCTCAGACATCCCTGTAGCTATGCCTCTACTCTGCCATCACAGACTCTAACCCTTAAGACCATAAGATCAATTAAATGCTTCCTTTTATAGGTTGCTTTGGTCATGGTCTTTTATCGCAGTAATAGAAACGTAACCAAGACAGCATGAACCACATGGAAACAGCTTGCAGTGCTAATTCCAGTACCAATGCTGTGGAAATACATGATGACCATGGAAGACATTGCATGTGATTCAGATGTTTAGCAAGGGGAGAGACTGCATGTGTTTTGCATCGACAGTGTTTTAAATACCAAAGTCTGCAGTTATTGGGACCCACATTTGTAGAATCCACAGAAACAGATGCTGTGTTGGATAACAAAGCCATTCTGCCGTAGAGGTGTCTACTAAATACTCATGGGGGGACACAAGTTGGAGTTTTCTGCAAACCACAGTAGCAGTTTCACAGTGGAAGAGGGTGGAATGATGAAACAGAAAAGCCAAGAGCCAGGGGGAGCAAAATAGCAAAGGTTCAGGCCGGGCAAGGCGGAGCAGGGCTGCTAGGGTGGGCCGCGGCACTGTGCCTCCCGCTTGGAAGTGTTTAGCAATCTCCTTCGGATCATAGCACTCGCCACTTCCTCCCTCATCAATGCGTCCACTGCACGCTGAGAAGCATGGAACACTCTAAGTCTTACCTTTAGAGAAGAGATGTATCACACCTTGAAGTCGATTTCCCTTTTTTCTCCATCTTCATGGAGCTGAGAATAAGGATAACATTTCTATCTCAGCAAGTAACATTTTCAGACTAAAAAAAAAAAAAATGCAGTCTGATCTGGCAAACGGTAACTCCCCCCCCCCTTGCTTATAAATGCACGGGAACTACTTAGGAGTGAATTGATATCATGGGAGCT
The DNA here is from genome assembly GCA_030556225.1 of Cricetiscus sungorus. Lineage (NCBI taxonomy): Eukaryota > Metazoa > Chordata > Mammalia > Rodentia > Cricetidae > Cricetiscus > Cricetiscus sungorus. The sequence goes on from JANBXA010000732.1 coordinate 10,571,239, forward strand.
AGTAAGAATGAATGTTGGAGAAGGTAATTAAAACAGCCTTCTGGACCTTTTTACACATAACAAGGAAGAGAGCAAGCAATCCCTGGCTCTTGCTTCCATGTTAGCGATGGGAACCCTTGTAAAGATTTATTCTATGTGCAGATTCTTCTTCCCAGAAAGGTTTTTAAGCAAAACCTCACTGAGCTACCTGCTGTGTCTGAATCAGAGTATGCTCAACTCCTCCACACATCCATTCCTCGCCCCAGGCAGGAACAGTATTTCCGAGAACCAGAAAAGACCGCTTGTGTGGATTAAGGATTAAAGGCCAACAGACCTTCAGGAGCTTTTGATGAAATGAAGACATAGAAGTGATGAGCTGTGCTTGATTTTTCATGAGCTTACCCCAGCTTTGAAGCAGAGAAGGATGATCCCGAGCTTGAGACTCTCAGGCCAGCACCCCTCATCCTGGTTGGGGATGAAAACATGAGGTGTTGAAACGACAAACTACCGAGTGTGGATTAAATATCAAATTTTTTCTATTTGTGATTTAGGATATATATATATATATATATATAGTAAATTGGCTGTTTTGTTGTATATGGTCCTATGCGTTTAAACCCATGTAGAATTCCAAGCAACCAGCTCTATAGCCAAGATGTAGGCCAACCAGTACATTCTCTCTTGCTTCGGTTTGCTGTCATTCACAACTCCACACAACCACTGATCTATCTGAAATGTTTTTGTCCATCCCTTTCTTTCCTCAGTCGCCATTGCCATGTATTTGAAAGAACCCACATTTGAAGCCTAAATTCCAGTACTGTGAAATTAGGGTTAACTTTCACACCAGGAAGGAGGTGGCTGTTTCCGGAGACCCTGTATCATCCCATCCAAAACGAGACATGGCTTTGTTGGCTATTGAAGAAGGACCAGAAGAAAGGATGATGAGTGCTGAGGAAAGGGCATCTTAGCAGTCTTAAAGAGAAATAGATGAATTAGCCTCAGCCTGGCAATCATGTTCCTTTACCTCCACAGACACCTTGAGTCAATTGCCGTCTTTAGAGATGAGCTAGCTAGCTAGCTGGCCTAATTAGGGTTTCCATTGTTGTGATGAGACATCATAACCGAAAGTGAGTTGGGGAGGGAAGGATGTATTTCACTTACACTCCTCAGTTGTGCGGGAACTCAAGCAACCTAGAGGCAGGATCCGATGCAGAGGCCATGGAAGAGTGCTGCTTACAGGCTTGCTCATCCCTTCCTGCTCAGTCTCCTTTTGTATAGAGCCCAGGACCACCAGCCAAGATATGGGACCATCCCCAGCGAGCTAGTCCCTCCCCCATCCATCAGTAATTAAGAAAATATCCTACAGGCTTGCCTGATCTTAGGGAGACATTTTTCTCAGCTGGGGTTCCCTCCTCTCATTATATCTCTAGCCTGTGTCAAATTAACATAAAATTAGCCAGCACACAAGCCCATTCTCCGAGAGAATGCCAAAGGGGAGGTTGCCTTTGCGTTTTAGAGGAGTATTTATCTGTTTATTTTACATTTATTCAGTGTGTGCATGTGAAAGTCAGAGGAAAATCTGTAGGAGTCAGTTCTGCCCTTGCACACTGAGAGTCTCATGGATCAACCTCAGGTTGTCCTTTAAAGAGAACTTCTATAGCTGGGAAGTTGTCTTTAAAGGACTGTGTGCATCCCTGGAGGTGGGAAGGGGGTGGTGGGGATGAAATCCTGAGCCTAGGAAAATGAAATCCTTTCAATCCGCCGGTCTGACAGTTGTGTCTTGCAGGATCATCAATACTGGGTTTTCGGTGCTTTTTCACCGAAGTGAGGATGACAAACAGTGGGCATGCTGCAAAACGTCCGCTCCTGCACCTGTAAAGCACAGCCGCTTGCAAGAGCATTACTCTTTGGCATCTGAAACAGGCCTAATCTGCTCAGAGACAGCCAGGTTGCTGCAGTAATTTATGTGTTCTGCTACCTTCCATTGTAAATCGGTTCTGCAAGAACTCGGTGGAATATCTGTGCACATTAGCTGTGTCACTGGCCTGGGAAGGTTATTTTCCTGGTTTTAACCCAATCAGCAGATCCCACAGATTTGTAATTAAAGGGGAGGTGCTGATTGAGTAACATTGTACCTAAGGGATTGTGTGGCAGATTTCGCTTTCCCTGCTCTCAGAGTTAGGCTTAAACAGTACCACCTAGAAGCAGGAATTTCAACGCCCTTTTACAAGCATCGACTGGCAGTATTGTCTTCTGATCTGCTCAGTGTGCTCCATGCCGTACACAAAGATGCCGGTGGTGACACTTTGGTGCAGCTTTCCTTGTGTGTTAGAATGCAGAACCAACTCAGGAGCATTGTGTTTTGTTTTTGTCTTGTTATATTATCTGATGCATGAGAATTTATTTTTCTTAAACTCAACCCCACTCGCACTCATGGTCAAGGTGGCCCTTGTTCTGTTTTGGTTCCCAAATGTCTTGGAAGAGGGCAGTACCTTCATAATGGGTGTTGTGAACTCTTTACTGAATACATGAAAATGGAGGGGCTGTACAAAAACAGAGACCATCAAAGCAGCCAACCCTATCTCCCAAGCAGCCATTGGGGGTGGAGGGTGGGTGGGGAAGGGCAGCATTCACAGGAGGAAGCAGTTCCAAAGAAATGAAATCTCTGTGGATCATTTCAAAACCAGAAACACAAGCACGGAGAGTGGGCTTTGGGCTGGCTTGTTTGAGAGTCTCTTGTGAGTACAGATATTCCTGGATTCTCAAACATCACAGCTCTCTGGATTCCGTCTTTTCCTGGACCTGGTCATGGTAATTTGACTTCACAAAGCTACACAGAGAGAAGGTGACTCTAGACTATGAGGAGCCCGAGAGCTTTAAACGGGTGGCTTGTCTGTGAATGGTTGGAATCTCTCTACTGCTTGCTTTCACAGCCACGCCTCGGGTGCCAAGTTCATATCTCCTGAAGCACCGTGGAAGCCCACTGCTTTGTTTGCTACCAGGCTGTCCTGGTCTCTGCAGGATGCAGTAGAGTGAGAGCTCCCACGCTGTCTCCAAGCCTTGTTACAGCAGGTTTTTCCTACCCGCTGGCCTCCTGGTCCTGCCACCAAGGACCCACCACCACGTGAGCCCCAAATAACACTCAGAGACTCAGTATTTGATACAGTCCTGTTGGTCAGTTACCATTATATTTTATGGGCTAGCTCTGTCTTAATTATTAACCCATTTCTACTTATCTAATTATTTCCACGTGGCTCATCTTATCCGGGAGCCGCGGCTGGCAGCCTGCTTCCTCCATGCCCTACATCTTGACCCCTCCTTACCACTTCCTCTTTCCTCCTCCTAGTCTCCTAGCCCCGCCTATCTAGTTTTCTATTGGCCAACAGGGCTTTATTAACCAGTATGAGAAACATATACATACAGAATAACATCTCCCAGCTGCTGGAGAGGAGGAGGGCAGAGGTCCCTTCGCCATCCATAGTTTTGTAAGCCTGGGTTATTTCCCTACACCTACTGACCCTTACAAAGTCTGGGGATGCTTGCCCTGAGCACAGTGATCGGGACGTTTTGGTCTTCACAGCAATCCAATTCCCAGATGTACTTGGGATTCCAACTCCTGCAACTGCCACAGGCCTTCAGAGGTGAAAACACCATGTGTCTACCCTGAGTGAACTGTGCAGAGCTCCTGGCATCAACCCTCCCTCTCCCCACAAGTACTGCATGTCCCCAACTACAAACACCAGACGGACCTTCATTGTCTTCTTAGGATCTGGTAATGTGATTGACTGTAAGAGGCCAGGAGTCTCTGGGAACTCAAATAGGGATCCTTGCATGGCTCAGCCCTCTTTCCTTGACATCATCAAGGAAATGTAAAGAGACAGGATACTGTGTCTCACAGGCTTAGAAGAACTGTGCCATCGTTTCCCCCCAGACTGACTCCTCACTGTGTGTTCCTTGGATAAGGCTTGCTTCCTGTACCTCAGTATCCCTCTGAGCAGCATTCCTGGCTTATTTATCAGTCCCGTGCAACAAACAAAGGCTACATCCCTTGCAATGCTGGCAAGGACACAAGAGCAAATGTGGGACAGTTTTGACCCTTTGGGAGCTTGTGCGCTGGAGGAGAAGCGGCAGGACACGTAAACGAGGTACTCAGGATGATAATTCAAATGTACACAGGAAAACGGGGATGCCTGTAGAAAGATGGGGGTTGTGAGAGGAAAAGTGTATCTGAGCAAAGGAGATAACATGGGAAGAAATGGGGTGATAGAGATAGAAGAACAGAGTTACCAAAGTCTATACAAAGGGGTCTATGGTTGGTGGGCAGAGAAAGGGGGGGAAGTATCAGGTGTCTGTGAGCAGAGACAGGGAAGGCCAGACAGGGCCAGGCAGGGACAGGGATGGCAGGGCCAGAGAAGGGAGGCCAAGCAGAGTCAGGGACAGCCAGGCAGGGACAGGGATGGCCAAGCAGGACCACATGCAATGGAGGAAACAGAAACCGTATTTTGAAGAGCACATTGCTATAGCTGTCAAAGTAACGGATTTAGGCCCTCCGGGCACAAATATTTATGCTGTGCACTCCTCGGCCTTCTCTATGGCTGCCACTCTTCCTTGAATACTGTGTTTTACATTAAAACACTTAAATACACGACATACTGAAAATGAAAAACATTTAAGTCGAGCGTTTTATTGGGTTCATTTCCTATTGTGTCAGGTGTGTTCTCTGCCTGCAAAATGACTGCTCTGGAAACACAACAGACAAAGAAAACCTTCATCGTTTTGAGTGTGTTACAGATGAGATTCACATGATGTGTTGCACCCAACTACCCAGTGGCATTGGGTCCCGTAATTAGTAAGCACGGCTGTAGAATCAAAAACATGGCTTCATTCATTACGCAGCACATCTCCTCAGTTCTCACCTGTTAACCCTGGACCTGCACATCTGGGCAACGTAACATAGCATACACGTAATGGTTGCTGGGATCAGATCTTCTAGGGAAGCCTTTCTCAACCCCCCTTGGGGTCACATGTCAGGTGTTTCGTGTGACAATTCATGACAATAACAAAGTTACATTCATGAAGCAGCAATGGAATAATTGTATGGTTGTGGTTCACTACAGCATGAGGAGCTCTATTTAAGGGCTGCAGCGCTAGGAAGGTTGAGCATTAGGAAGGTCATCCTCCTGCTGTGTCCCTCATAAGACAGATGACTAAGGCCAGCTCCCTCAGTCTCTCTCAGCCCCCATCAGATTTAATAGAGTCAGCATCGTGAATGCTATTGTAGGCTCATTATAGGTAAAAACGAGCCAGTGAGAGGGCAGGACCCAAAGAACCGTAATGTCAGCACTTCAGCAGACCTCTTCCTGGCGATCAAATTTAAAGTTTTAACCTGTAGAAAACAGGTTTTTAAACAAACAAATTTAAGTTCCCTGGGAAATTTTGTAAGTGAATAGAAGATCTGTGTCTTGATAAAAAAGCAGTGCTATTCTCTGCTATTCAAGCTGCCCTGTGTTTTCATCTCCCCACGCACATAACGTGCTGAAGCTCTCACTCTAAGGTCTCCTTCTTGGGTAGAGATAAGCAACAAGACGAAGGCTTCTCTATGCCCCTAGCTCTAAGCAGAGGCTTCTATTTCATGCAATGTGGAGCTGACTTCCAATACCTCATCTCTCTGGTCCCTTCCTGACCCCACTCCTGGGGTGAGGGTGTGCTGTTTGTATATCAGCACTTTGGATCCCAAGGGATGGCTCCCTCTCTCATTGCACATACAGGTTCTGTCCAGACAAGGCAAGTCAAGAAGACAGGAACTAGTCATTTTGCCAAAGAGTTTCAGTTGGGAAACATAAGGTAGTAATCACACCCACAGACCCAGGGCAGAGGCTTTTCCCGTGTTGGAAAGGTAGGTCATAAGGACTCCCCATGGAAGGCCTCACCTCCTATCTCTCTTTTTCTCTCTTCCTCCCTCCACTCTATCTTATTTCTTTCCTTTTTCTGCAACTAGAGATTAGCAATATGGAAACAAATTATTTTAAGAGAGTGAGGTAAAGCAGTGTCAAAACTTAAGAGAAAATGTCAATACAAGAAGGGCAAAGAAGAACGTAGCTGACAGGACACCTGGGAGATTCGAAGATGGATAAACAGCAAAACAGCAATCGCATACTTTCAACAGAGGCAAGAACAGAGCCTCAGACGTGTGGTGAACCCTAGGGCTGCCCAAGAAGTTCACGTGAGAAAATAAAAATAAAAAATAGGGAGCAAATACATAATGTCTGAAATGTTGCAAAATTTGATTTAATGAGTTAACACATGGGAGAGCTGAAATGACTCCAAGATGTTTGCTTTAAACATCAAGGAGTCCTGATTTAGATGCATCAAAGCAAAAATGTTGAAAGTCAAGGATGAAAGGAAAGTGTTTGAAGTAGCAATACTCAAGACTGAGACAGTGAGGTCACGACTTTGCTAAAAGATTCAGCCCATGATTCTCCAGGTGTGCAGGAACTACACTAAGGTTAGTATTTGAATCTTCATAGGCATCCTGGAAGACAGAGATACTCAAAGTGGTGAAGGAAACAAAGTTTATTGTATCGGTTACTTTTGTATTCCTATAATAAAACAACTTGACCATATATGGATTCTAGACACAGAGAAAAGGATTACCAGCCTACAATTCACACCACCAGAAAAGCTAGGAAACAAGGAGGACCCTAAGAGAGACCCTAAGAAGCACACTGTAAGAAACAAAAAACAAAATACGAGTTACAGAACAGAAAACTTGTACTTTGAATTCCCTTTAAAAGAAAAATCTTTGAAATATTGGTAATGTGCTCTATGAAGGCAAAGAGAGAGAAAACACAGTACCAAAACTAGAGTACAGTTAGAGGGGGATGTGCATTTAAAGCACAATAAACCTTAAAATCAGGGGGCAGCAGCCAAATCAAACTGAAGGTGCTGAATTCAGTAATTTCTTAGAAAGTTTATAGATATCAATGTTGAATTATTTGTTACTTTACTTTGTCCTATTTTCTGCTAGCATACTGAGACTAACACCACAGTAATTAACAACTGAGTTTACCAAAGGTAAACATTTTTTTCATATTTTTAATCCTTGTGAGTCAGTAGCCTCCAAAGTATGATTTATGCATCTCCCAGTGTATTTTGTATGTGTTCGTATCTGTGTATGCACATATGTGTGCAAATGAACACGTGTGCATGTAACCTGGGAACAACTCGTGGTAGGAATCATGCCTCAGTAGCTGTCCACCAGCTTTTCTGAGGCAGAGTGTCCCTGAACAGGATGTCTCTGATGACTTAGGATAGATGGCCAGTAACACCAGGGGTCTGCCTATCTCTGTCTCCTCAAGCACACTCCTCCACTCCAAGCTTTTGTGATGTATACTCTGGGAATTAAACTCAGGTCCTCATGCTTGTCCATCCTCAGTGCTGAGAGCCCTGTGAAGTTCCATCCCATTCCCGGAATCCTGTTTGTTTAAAACCCGCAGTAGAGAGTGAGTTGAACAAACGTTACCATAGGCCATTCAAGCCTGGTAGTGCAACAAGCTTTCGGGAGGGGTGGCTTCCTTTCCTCTTTGCTTCATGGTGCATAGTTGCCAAGAAGAGTGACTCATCTCCACTCTTGCCTTAGTCTGAGAACAGTAAAGTATGCTCACATTCCAGAAGAGGGATAGTAGAGGGTGAAGGTCACCAAAGGGTTAGTCCACTGTCATGTCATCTCATGGAAGGTGTTAAAGATGCTACTCAGGGGAAAGCAGAATTTTGTGCCCTGATAGAACATCATGCATCTAAATAAAGTCCAAATGCAACAGAAATACTGCACAAAAAAATGAAGCCAGTCAGATAATAGTTTAAACAATGTGAAGGCATGTCTCAATAATTTGTGAATGGAGAAGAATGGCCTTTTCACTATATTCATAAAGCTTGAAAACTAAGAACAAGAAAATAAAAGAACACGCTTGGATAAAATAATCTAAATTTACATAATAGAAAAAATGATGTATTTTCTTAATGCATAAAGAACTCTTAAAGGCTCAAAAAAGGCAAACAAACTAACAAAACTCAATAGGTTAACCCATGGACAAAGCCGAATAGCAGGTGTATAGCACACACAGAATAAAAGAACGCTCAGATTAAGTTACTTTGACTCACGGTGAAAGAGATTACAGAAAATCCATACTGGTGAAAACATCCACTCCTCACTCACCAAAGGGGCATTATAGAAATCTTAAGGATGCACTCTTGTTGGCAGAGCTGCAGAGAATCCTGCACTCAGTGGAACTTGGCACCATCCCCAAAGCTGCAGATTCACTCATTTTATGCCCCCCACCAGCTGGTTCAGAGACTCTCACTTCAATATTCACAACAACTACAGAACAGGACGCTGCTGCCATGTATGCCACCCTAGTGCAGGGTGACAGTAACAAGGAGAAGTAGATCCATCATTTCCATGACCGAGCCAGGAAATGAAATTTCACAAAGGAATCTGATGTTGATTTGAAGTGATTCTCAGATGCATTAAGTACAAGAAGTGAGGGAAGGCTAGCCAACTAATATGTTTGCTTTTGTGTTCTGGAAATAAACTACCATATACCGTCTTGGCAGAGGTTAACAGTTTTGTGACAGCATTTGCTTACTTTACTTTGAGACAGAAGTGAGGCTTTCTTGTCCTTTATTTTTTAATCTTTTATTTTTTGTTCCCTGTGCCTGGAGCACACTATGTAGTTGGGAAATAGCTATTTTCTTCCTCCTTTTTCTTTTCTTCTTTTCTTTCTTTCCTCCCTCTTTCCCTCTCTCTCTTTTCATTCCTTATTTTTCTCTTTCTTTCCTTCCTCCCTTCCTCTCTCCTTCCCTCCCTTCTCTCTCTCTCTCTCTCTCTCTCTCTCTCTCTCTCTCTCTCTCTCTCTCTCTCTCTCTCTCTGTCTCTCTCTCTCTCTCTTCTTTATCTCTGGGAATAGACACAGATTCTTTGGTGGACCATTCTCTGATTGGTGGGTATGATGGTTGTTTTACCAACCTGACAGGATCTAGAATCATCTAGGAGTTGTGCTTCTGGATGTACCTATGAGGGGTCATCAGGGTTAGGTTCATTGAAATGGGAACACTCAGCAGTGGGAAGAAGCATACTTTGGCCAGGGATTCCAGACTATATAAAATGGAGGAAGTCTGGATAAAACAGAGTAAGTACACCTGAGAGTTACCACTTACCTCCCCCATCTCCTGGCTGGATACAATGTGACCAGCTGTCTTAAATTCCTACCATAATGTACTTGAACCTCAAACTAAGAACCAAAATAAACCATTTATCTCTGGAATGTCTTGTGTCAGGGCATTTTTTTAAACAGCAACAAGAAAAGAAATAAAGACAATGGGTTAAGAAATTTCTCTGCCGGGGATATAAACACTGTCAAATATTAAGCAGCAGCAATATGGTCAAGTTTCTCTCCTGGAGACAGCCCACCTCGGAAGATGAGCTAAGAAGACGTTAGCATGGAATTCATCCACTGTGGCCCTCCATAAGCAGGTCTCTGGTTCCTGACATGGCTATGGTGTGGCATTAGAGTACATACAGAAAGGCATCAAGGCCTAATCATACCAGCCTCAGGTTCCCCAGCGCTCCAGTGCTAGGAATATGCCCAGCACATGAGCCAGAAGTTTCTGGGTAAAGTCACTGGAAAAATGACTGGACATGTTTCACAATCATGAATAGCAAAGCAGGATCCCTGGAGTTCGAAAATATGGGAGTAAGATTTGTTTTTCAATGAGAGAATGCCACAAGGACCTACACAAAGTTGCCACATATTTAGTAACACTGCTGAGAGCCTGTAAATGTTATTGTTGCATATGTGTCCTCATGGTCAAACTGTGCATAAAGTGAGCAGAATATGCGTACTGCTAATATGTCTTCAGATGAACTATTCATGCTTCCTACACTGCACTGTACTATTAAATGTCAAATTTCACACCAAACCTAGCATGCTTCTGAAGGCCAAGAAAGAAATTGCTGAATCAGTTTGTCTCAACTTAGTCTCTTCTTGACTTATCTGAGTCACGTTATATATAGCCATGGACTTTGCTGACTACTCATAAGAGCACTTACCCTTTGGGAGTAATGGATGAGGGTGCAATGGGTGGGGTGGAGGGAGGGGTGGGAGGAAGAACTATGATTGGAATGTAAAATGCTTTTAAAAAAATGTTTAAAACTAAATAAATAGCTATGGATCCCAGTACCTTCTCCAAGACTAACTTGGCATATCATTTCTTAGCTGCTTATAGTACTGAATCCTCCATTGAGATGGAGCACCATTGTGGAGGAGGAAACACTGGTTCCTCAAAAGAAAAAGAAATGTTTATTATTTTAATTTATGTTTCCATGTCATTAGCTCTTCTTGTTGGGATAAGGTGCCAGGTCTTCATTTGGAAGCATTGTGGATAACTTAAAATTTGTGCCTATTTATATTGATTAGAAATTAAGTTAAATTAAGTCCTTGAGTTTGACTCAAGAGCCATATTGACTTAGAACAGTAGACAGGTGTTAGGAGCAGTTTTCCCACCAGCCTGATCCCATAGCCGCATCAGCCCCAAATAACACACAGAGACACTGTATTAAATATAAAGCTGTTGGGCAGTTACTAGTGTTTCTTATTGGCTAGCTCTGTCTTAAATATTAACCCATTTGTATTCATCTAAATGTTTCCACGTGGTCTCATCTTACAGGAGAGAGGGTCTGGACCTCTTCTCAAGTCCCTGCATCTTGAATCTCCCCTACTACCTCTACCATAATCTTCTCAGCTCCTAGTCCCACCTATCTTGCCTTTCTATCTGCCAACAGTGCTCTATTCATTAACCTATAAGAGAAACATATTTACAGAATGACATCTCCCATTATCTCCTCTTTTCCGTCTAAACTAAAAAGAAGTTTTTAAACCGTAACATAGTAAAATATATAATAAAACCATTATCAAATAAGAACCACAGTTAATAATGTTCAGTCCATTAACATTTATCAAGATTAAAGAAAATATTCCATCATCTATCCTATCTTTGTGAGTCTGTGTCCTGACTGTGAGAAACAGATACCATAGACTACTTAAATCATGATGGACAGCAAACAGGAAGACATCTTTGGCACTTTTGATTGGTCCTCAGATTCACTGATTAAAAAACAAGTTACAAGGAAAATATTCTTTTTACATTCATTCTTAACATGAAGCATGTGACTTCCCCTGTCTATTGAATGGGAAAACATTAAATATCTATTTTTCATTCATTCCATTCATGTCTTAACTTCTTGGAGTTAACCTACCCTAGAACTGTCTAATACAAAGCAATCTTTAAACCTTCATTTCGGAATCTAGATTTAAATAAGAAATGTCAAGTATTGTTGGACACCATTCCTCGAGGGTGACCATTAGAAAATGTTTATAGCTGGGCGTTGGTGGCACATGCCTTTAATCCCAGCACTCGGGAGGCAGAGGCAGGCAGATCTCTGTGAGTTTGAGGTCAGCCTGGTCTACAGAGCTACTTACAGCACGGGCTCCAAAGCCATACCAAAAAAAAAAACCTGTCTTGAAAAAATTAAAAAAAGAAAATGTTTATATATGTACATGCATCATTGTAGTCATGCATACATATCTTTACATTATCTATTTTATCTTTCATTGGCCTATAATTATTATCTGAATTTAGGGCATTTGGAGGTCCTGGGGCTAAGGATGAATATCTCTTATTCAGAATGCTTAGGGGAAAAAATCATTTCTGATTTCAAGTTTAAAAGAAGATTTAGAATATGTGCACATAAATAATGAGGGGACCTGAAGATAACTATAAAATTCAGTTATGTTTCATACAGACCCTATCTATGTGGCCTGAACTTACACTGTTGACTTGTAACGTGTAGAATTTTCTACACATGGCACCATTAAGATAACGGAAAATTACAGATTTTTGAATCATTTTCTCTTCTTTATTCTGCTTGACCAAACTGTACCCAAGTTTCTAAGGCATTTCTGTGATGTAGCATCTGACTTCCCTTAATCTGACACCCATGCTCTCTCTAAGGTTTTTAGCTTCCATACTATATTCTGCCCCTGTGTTAAAGATCTGAAGATAAATGAGAACTAGAGCAAGAAAGCCGCCTGCTTTCACTATAGATCTGTATTGTCACCACCAATTTAAAAGTGATTTCAAATGTAAAGCTATTCTATATTAGGATACAGAAACGGACCAACTAGACTCTAATACACGGGTTAGACTAAGCTTCCTGTGTGAAAGTTTCTGCTCCCCACAAGCAAACAAAGGTTCACAGTGTCCAAACTAGTCTGCAAACACCGGACTTCCTCCTGTGCTAGACACATTCTCCCCGTTCAAAGGATCTTCAGAGGTGATGGTCCCCTGAGGCTGGAGCCAGACAAAAGGAGAGTGCCCTCTCCACACATTAGTGCTGACAGCTAATGGCTTACATGACTTCCCTGACACAAACACTGAGGGTTCACTTCCTGAAAGGGGAAAGGGAACAAGGAACTGAGCAGGTGCCCTAAGCATGCCCCATGTTTGCTGCTTCCCTTTCCACACAAACGTATACATTCCCAATTCCTCGCACACTACTCTTCACAAGAATCAATTGATTACAAGATGGGTGGGTCCACTGTATGCCTTTATTCATGTTTCATATATGTATGTGTGTGTGTTTTACATATTACTGATTCCTGCACAGCAATGTCATTCAACCTAAAAGCTGCAAATTCTATAGGGCCTATAAATATATTTACAGTTAAGAGTCTAGTTATGGTTGAAAAGTGAATGATACAAGGCGTGATTGTAACAACTTTTCCCACCCATCTAGAATTATGATTCCCTTGCATTTCATAATTCCCTGCTTGTGAACTTTTATCTTTTCTCAGAAATTTATACTGAACTTGAATTCCATTGAAGAGTATAAAATAGTGGCTTCTGAAATTCATGTCCCTCAGTCCTCAGTATGTGACCTTCCCTTGGGTAGTCTCTGCAGATGAAAGAGGACTGTGAACATGAAGATGAGGCAAAGGCTGCAAAAATGCATCCATAGGCCAGTGAAACCCAAGGATTGCAGCAAAGCAGAGATAGGCACAAAATCGTTTCTCAGGGCTCCATGGATAAACCAGTCTTGCCTACCCATTAATTTGGGGCCCTTCGTGTCCTGAACTATGAAAGGTTACACGACTGTTGTTTTAAGTTGTTCAGTTTATAGTCTGCTTGCCAACTCTGGGAATAACTGCACCTTGAAAAAAAATGAGTATTGAAAGAATGTGTTGTGCTCATAATGAGGCAAACCTGTTTGGCTTGCTGGTTGACTCTTGGCTCTCCTCCCTAGACATTTAAATTCAGATGGGTCCTTAGAGATGCCCTTCAGCACACTTACTGTAGGCAATTTTACATCTAGATATAAGGTCTAGAACCCACACTCCCAAAAGACAGTCTCCTTAATTCTGCTTGCACCTAGATCTTTCTGAACATAGAATATCTAATGCCAGCCCAGTCTTCTAGGACACCCTAGGATCTGACTGGGTGTTCTATTGTCCTACGGTTAAGTGTGTCTCACATTTATCTCTCTCCTTGTGGCTTTGGACTCCCCGACAGAGTATGTTCTCTTCAGGTCTTGTGTCTGCTATGTTGATAGGAAGGTTCTTTCCTTGGGTCTCTGTATTTGTCCCTAGACATGTGAAAGACAGGATTTCTAAAGTTTGATGGCACTGAAGATGCACAGTGGGCTTCTTTTCTTCAAGTGGCATCCTACATTCTCCAGAATTAATAGATGTCACTGATCCCGTAGGTGAGAAGCTGGAGGGCAACATTGTTTACTGTGAATCAAAATGCCTTGCATGATCACTTTTAGGAACACCACATACGTTCATAGCCTTTCATTTCTAAGGACAATAGTTCCTGGGTTCCCATGATCATTGCTTCTTAGAAAGCCCTGAAGCTACTCAAATCTCAGTGTGCTCAAGCTCTTCACATGAAGTAATGTAGCGCTTGCACATAACCTCTAGATATGATATAACTTTAGATTACTTACACTAACTAGTGCTTTGGACATGTTATGCAAATAGCTCTTCTACTATGTGCTTTAGGAAAAGATAAGGAAAAGGGTATGTATATTTTTAACAGACATGTGAGCATTTTATCTACCTATGTAGGTTGCCAGTAACAACACGTTTTTACTTCAAATATTTTATTATTACATTTTATGATTTTTAAAATATCTGCCATTTTATTGAATATAGATTCTTTACTCACATATTATATCATGATTAGTTTCTCTTCCCATGCCTCCTCCCAGTTCCTCTCAGTGCCAATCCATGGCAAGGATGTAATTATATCACTAATCCCAAGGTAAATGACAAATGGGTGTTTATTGGAGAACAATTACACAGAAAAATACCGAGAACCACAGGAGTGTTTCCCTGCTCTCCCTACTAGATCTGCTGACCCAACAGAAAGAGTGAGCAAAGGAAATGAAGGAGCCTGCCTTCTGATGCCCTGGCCATAAATGGTACAATTGCACATTGTTCAATTTCCATGATTTTGCAGGTTTTCTGCAGTTTGTGCTGTTGTTGAATTCTAACTTTAAAGCATGGTGGTCTGATAAAATACAGGGTTTATTCCAAATTTTTTTTTGTATCTGTTGATACAAAATTTGTATCTGTTGTTACATAGTATGTGCTGGATTTTAGAGAAGGTTCCATGTGGAGCTGAGAAGAAGGTATATTCTTTTGTGTTTGGATGGAATGTTCTATAGATGTCTGTTAAACTCAAATGATTCATAACTTCTGGTAGTTCCTTTGTTAAGTTTCTGTCTGTTGGTCCTGTTTAGTGGTGAGAGTGGTGTGTTGAAGTCTCCCACTGTGTGTGAGGTTTTATTTGAGATTTGAGTTTTAGTAATGTTTCTTTTACAAAAGTGCATGCCTTTGTATTGTGGCATAGATGTTCAGAATTGAGACTTCATCCTGATGGATTTTTTTCTGGTCATATCAAATGACCTTCATCTCTTTTGATTGATTTTAGTTTGAAGTATAATTTGTTAAATGTTAGGATAGCTACACCACCTTGTTTCTTGGATCCATTTGATTGGAAAATCTTTTCCCAACCCTTTATTCTGAGATTACATCTGTCTTTTTAAGTTTAGTTGTGTTTCTTATATGCAGCAGAAGGATGGATTCTGTCTTTTGTATCCATTTTGCTTTCCTGTGTCTTTTTTATAGTTAAAACCATTAATATTGGAGTAAATTAAGAACTGATGATTATTAACTCTTGTTTGCTTTGGATTGGTGGTGGTGGTGGTATTGTGTGTGGATTTACCTTGTTTTTTCTGTTGGATTTTGGTAAAGTGGGGTTATCTATTGCCTATGTTTCTGTGAGTGTAGTTAACTTCCTTAGGTTGGAGTTCTCCTTCCAGTACTTTCTGTAGGGCTGGATTAGTGGATATGTGTTGTTTAAATCTGATCTTGCATTGGAATATCTTAGTTTATCCATCCATAGTGATTGAAAGTTTTGCTGGGTATAATTGTCTGGGCTGGCATCCATGGTCACTTAGTGTTGGTAGTATATCTATCCAGGATCTTCTGGCTTTCAGAGTTTCCATAGAGAAGTCAGCTGTAATTCTGATAGGTTTGCCTTTACATGCTACTTGGCCTTTTTCCTTTGCTGCTCTTAATATTCTTTCTTTATTCTATATGTTTGGTGTTTTGATTATTATGTGTCAAGGGGCCTTCTTTTGTGGTCCACTCTATTTGGAGTTCTGTAAGCTTCTTGTACTTTAATTGGCATTTGTTTCTTTAGGTTGAGAAAATATTCTTGTGTAATTTTGTTGAATATGTTTTCTGTATCTTTGAGTTGTGTTTCTTCACCTTCTTCTATATCTATTATTCTTAGGTTTGGCCTTTTCACTGTGTACCATATTTCCTGGATATTTTTTGTCAGGGATTTGTTGGACTTAAGATTTTCTTTGTTCGATTAATCTATTTCCTCTAGTTTATCTTCAGCACCTGACATTCTCTCTTCCAGCTCTTGTATTACATTGGTTATGTTTGCATCTGTAGTTCCTGATAATTTACACAGCTTTTCTAATTCCAGAATTGCCTCAGACTAGTTTGTTTGTTTGTTTGTTTGTTCATTTGTTTTTTATTGTCTCTATTTCAGCTTTCAAACCTTGCACTGTTTTAATTGTTTCTTGTAATTTTTGGTTTGTCTTTTCTTCCATTTCTTTAAAGGAGTTTCTCACTTCCTCTGTTAGGGTCTCTATCATCTTCATGAAGTTGCTTTTAAGATTGTTCTTTCTCTAAGAGCCAAGGATGCCAAACATATTAAAGAGTTTCTTTTCCATTGTGTTTCAACTCTTGAGAACTAGGTTTAGTCATTTACCCAGTTCTTAATTGGGTTGTTTTCTTGATGTTCAGTTTTCAATTCTTCACATTTTCTAGATACTAGCCCTCTGTCAGATGTTTAGTTGATAAAGATTTTCCCATTTCTGAAGGCTGACACTTTGCCTGAATGACATCGTCCTCTACAGTATAGAGGCTCTTCAGCTTCAGGAGCTCCAATGTTGTAGTCATTGGTACTAATGTCTTTGCTTTCAGAGTCCTTTTCAGTAAGTCCATCTTTGTGCCTACAAGTTCAACCCCATTCCCAACTTTCTCTTCTATCAGCTTGGTCTCGTGTTGATCCATTTGGAGTTGAGATGGTGCAGGCAAAAAAAAATATGGACTTATTTGCATTCTTCTCCATGTAGCCATCCAGCTTGACAGGCACATTTTCTGATGATGTTGTCTTTCTCCAGTGTATACTTATGGCTTCTTAGTGAAAACCCAGTGGTTTGTGGGTGTGTGGGGTCATGACTGGGTCATCAAGTCTAATCCATTCATCGACATGCCTTTTTATGGCTATACCATCCTGTGTTTATGACTATTACTCTGTAAGCATTTTGAAATCTGGGATGATGATACCTACATCAGTTCTCTTATTTTTGAGGATTGTTTTGGGACATAATGGAAGCAGTTCTAAGAGGCAAGTTCACAGCACTAAGTCTTTACATCAAAAAGCAAAAACAACAACAGCAAAAAAAAAAATCAAAAAACAAAAACTGAAGAGATCTTATTTTGATTACTTAATGCAATACATCTGGATTCCTTGGAAAAACAAGAAGAAATAACACCTCAAAACAGTTCATAAAAGAAATATACACAGACCTAAACTCCATGAAATAGAAACAAAAATAACAAAAAGGAAAATAAGTGAAACAAATAATCAATTTTTAAAAAGTTAACAAGGTTGCCAAATCTTTAGCTAATTTAATCAAAAGAGAGAGAGAGAAGATCCACATTAATAAAAGTAGTAATGAAAAGGGAACATTGCAAAAGCACTGAGGAAATTAAAAGCCATAAGAACATACTTTTAAAATCTGTATTCTACCACACTGGAAGACCTAAAATTAATAGATTAATTCCTTGACATTATGTGAACTACTAAAGTTAAATCAAGATGAAATAAACAATTAAAATGGCCCTATAAGGCCTAGTGAAATAGAAGTAGTAATTTAAAATTTTCAACGGAAAAGAGCCCTGTGCCAGATGAATTCAGCATTTAATTCTACCGGATCTTTGAAGAAGAACTAATGCCAGTATTTCTCAAGTTATTCTGAAAAATAGAAACTGAAGGAACATCTTCCTTTTATGCAGTAGCTATTACAAGATACTAAAGCCACATAAAAATTCAATAAAAAGGGAAAATTATACAATAATCTCACTTTTGAACATAGGAGCAAGCATTTTCAACCAAATACTTGTGAACCAAGTTTAAGGACACATTAAGAAGAGTATCCACCATGATTCAGTTGTCTTCATCCTACAGATGCAGGGATGTTCAATATGCAAAAATCAATAAACATAAAATACATAAAAACATAAACAGACTGAAAGACAAAGGCCCATGATCATCTCGTCAGATGACCTTCGACATTTGAAAAATCCAACACCCTTCATGATAAAAGTCCTGGAGAGGCTTAGAATACAATGGACATGCCTAACATAATAACAACGATTTACAACAAGCCCAGAGGCAGCACTATTCTCAACAAAGGGGAGTTCAAAGCAACTCCACTAAAATTGGTAACAAGACAAGGTGGTCTATTCTCTCCATACCTAGTCAATATAGCGCTTGAAATCTTACCTAAGCAGTAAGATGACTGAAAGAGATCAAAGGGATACAAATATGAATAGAAGTCCAGTTTCTTTATTTGCAGATGATATGATTTTATACCTAAGCATCCAAAAGAATCCAGGAGAAAACTCACACAGCTCATAAACAGTTTCAGCCAAGTAACAGGTATAAAATTAATATGCAAAATCAGCAGCCTTCCTATCCACAAGTGAGAAGGAAATAAGGGAACGAAAGGGACGAAAAGAAACATTTGGGATGACTCTAACCAAGCATGTGAAAGATGTGTGTAATAAAACCCTTTAGACGCCGAAGACAGGAATTGGAGAAGGCACCAGGAGATGGAAAGAGCTCGAGTGCTCAAGGAATGGTGGGATTAGTGTTTCGAAATGGGCCATCCTACCAAAACCAATCCACAGATTCAGTTAGATCCTATAAAAAAACAATTCCAATGCAATTCTTCACAGAGATTGAAAAAACAATCTTCAATTTCATATTCTAAATATTTTCATTGAATACATATACAGGATGTGTGTGTGTGTGTGTGTGTGTGTGTGTGTGTGTGTGTGTGTGTGTGTGTGTGTGTGGGTGTGTGTCTGTGTGTGTGTGTCTTACAGATATGGAGAGTTGAATATATGTATTATATCTTGGAAGCTAGAGATGATAAAAGCATTCTGAACTTCAGAAACATCTGAGTATATAAATGTGGTTATGGTAATACTAACCACAACTGAGTGTGATAACGTGTAAGTTATAGCTTACTGCCTTCCTTAAAGAACCAGTATGTGCTTGCCTTTACAAGGCTGGCTGGCTTAACCAGGAGGAATCGGGTTTAATCAGGTTCATGTGTGAGCAAAGCGATGGCGAATAGTGACAAGCGGTCACAAATAACTAATGCCAGTCTTATTCCCTATGCGCGGAGTGTCTTTCATATCCAGTGTTAATTGGGGAGGAGATGAACCCCATCTTTCCGAAAATTGAAGGCAAGGGTTTGCTCGTCCATTAACGCGGCCCGTTAGCCTTCTTGGCCTCTAGGGGGAGACCAAGTCTCTTTTCCCAAAGAGAAAATCTCCTTGAAGGGATCCTCTTGCGGAGTTCTGCAGGAAGACTCGCCTCCTCTTAATGGAAGTTGCACTTTAGGGGGCAGATGGAAGAGCGGTTTCTCCCTGTTTCCAGGTATTGCATCCCAGGAGGCCCTTCTCTGTGAACAGTTTCTGCTCCCTACAGCTATCAGTCTGACTACTGCCTATTATTGCAAGCTTGGGGACATATGTGTTTTCTTAACCATTCTGCTGGAAAGATCTTCCTTCTAGCTGTAGTTGAGCTCTTATAGAGATAATACAGAGTGCTTAGCTGAATTTAAGATAAGCGGTAATACATCACATGTGGCAAGGACCATATTAACTCTGTGCCTAGAGGAAGCTGGTCCCTTCTGCTCATTCTTCTGAGGATGCTGGCTTCTTGCTGTGGTCTTAGAGGCACCTGCCAGTCACAGCCAATTCCTTGTTAGGACATTTCTGGACACATCTCGATGTTATGAGGCTTGCTTGTGAGCATGATTTCTACCCGTCCTTTCTGAGATCATTTTGCAACCTTAATACAATTTGCTGATTCCTCGTGCACATCACTGATGCCAAAGTGGAGGGGGTAGCCTGGCGGCGATCTCCGAATCGATGCACTCATTCTCTACTTGCAGTGGGCAACAAATAGAGATGTTTCTTTTTGAGTGTCTGGAGTGTGTTGGGTTTCATTTTAAAATTAAAAATATCATCCTGTCTTAGTTTTTTAATTCTGAATTTAAAAAAGAAAAATGGGTTCTACCCAATTGCCTTCAGCTAAAACTGCAAGTGCTGACATTCAACCGATGGCATTCAGTGTTCTGTCTTTGAATGCCATGGTAATCACTGCTTCCCTTTGGGGCTGTCATATCTGGCATGAAATTTATGGATCTTAAATACCAGATCAGCAGGCTCACACCTAAGAGACATGGCACATCTAACGTACATCTAATGATTGCTTGATGGGTTTCCTTCATTCAGTTAAAAAGATAGATCAGTGTTGGCTACATTAAAATAAAAGCAGAAACAGGGACGCACTGTAAGTATAAGAAATGAAAGGTGTATGTGGGAGTGGTGCTAAAGGTTATGCATCAGTGGTCCTCAACCTGTGCATCACAACCCTTTTGGGGGTAACATTTCAGATACCATCCATAACCGTGGCAACATAACAGTCATGAAGTAGCAATGAAATAATCTTATGGCTGGGGGTCACCACAACATGAGGGACTGTGTCACAGCATTAGAAAAGCTGAGAACCCACTGTTAGATAAATAATTTGAGATTCGCCGACCACAATATACCCCCATGGAATAAGTCTTGCTCCTTCTGTATAAGGACAGATGCTGCCAACAAGGTATAGAAACTAGGATTGGCTCTTGAGTCTGGGGCTCATAGCAATAGTGATGTGGATCTGTGCTGCTAGGCTGTGCTCTCTCTGTCCCAGTCTTGGTATGCCTGTGGCACAGAGGAGATGAGTCAAGGATCAGCTAGTCACGGCTGTATTCATCTGCTGACTTCAAATTAGAGAGAGAGTGATACATCCTGAGTAAATGCCCTCTGTTAATTCCAAAACCTAATAAACAGATGAAGTGACATTTGTCCTTTCCTCAACCTTTTTACATCCATTGACCTCATGCATGATGGGAAAATGTAGTAATATATTACCAAAGTTGGCATAGACTACATCCATCCTGGGCAATTATTGGTACTTTCACTATTTTGCACAGTTCTTGCAAAATGAGAATCGAGATCTGCTTGGGCTCTAATGCTGCCCCCATGCTCTCACTCATCCAGGTGCACAAGCACAATGTCATTCTCTTATTTGCAAAGAGCAACTTTGTGCCTAGCAAGTCGACCACAGAATCTTTGCAGGTGCACCCAGTAATTGAGCAAAGTTTTAGTAGAAGCTGCAGGAAAGGGGCAGGTGAAAACACTTGTGAGGCAGAGGAAAATAACATCGAGAACAAGAAAGAGAAGAGGATGCTTTCATAAGACCCTAAACTTTTTGGAATTCCACCTATGATCC
The DNA here is from genome assembly GCA_030556225.1 of Cricetiscus sungorus. Classification (NCBI taxonomy): domain Eukaryota; kingdom Metazoa; phylum Chordata; class Mammalia; order Rodentia; family Cricetidae; genus Cricetiscus; species Cricetiscus sungorus. The sequence goes on from JANBXA010000732.1 coordinate 10,592,500, forward strand.
AAGAAACAAATTTCTGGGTCCTTGTGAGACATCCCCTGGAGACTTTAAATGTGCTGCCATCAGAAAGATCAGACCAGAGTTCTTTTTCACCCAGAACAACAGGGAGCAATCCAGAATGCAATCCTTTGCCTGTGTGCAAAGTCATAATTTGTCTTATGCCTCAGTAGTGCAGCTCCTTCAGTTCTAATCACTGAACAACAATCTGGGACAAACCAATGTCCTTGTAGTGATGAAGATGCTAATTGCAAGAGAGAAACTAAATCCCTTTTAAAATTAGATGATAAATCATAAGCGAGTAAGTCAACACTTGTAAAAGCAAACCACGACTCAGACATTCCTTAGAATTTGTGGAGTCAGAATTCAAGAAAATTGAATCATAGTACTGATTTGCAAAGCAAGAGAAAAAAAACACATCCTAATAATTCAATAAATGACAGCTGAAAATATCTAAACAATTTCTCAAAGACAAAATGTCCACTGTTTTCTGTTTTGAGTTCCTTGTGAGCAAATAGTATTTAGAAAAAAAATATTTTAAGGGTTATTGTTATTTGTGCATACATGCACACGTGTCTGTGTGAGAGCATATGCAAGTATGTATATGTGTGCCCACAGCAACCAGAAGAGGGTGCCAGATCCCTTGGAGCTGGAGTTATAGGTGTTTGTGGACCACCCAATGTGGGATGCCCCCTACTCCAGTCTTCATGGTTGAGAGCCAAGTGCTTTTCACTACTGAGATATCTCTACTGAGATTCTAGGAAGTTTATTTTAAGTGAAAGAAATCTTGCAAAATGATCCCGTGTAACAGCGAGCACAGTCAGTGCCAAGACCTTGGTTTCTGTCATCTGGTTCCAGTGGAAGTTATCAGGGCTCTTTGGAGAAGTGGTTCATTCTAGGGTCAGGACAGTGAATGTACATGGTGACCTAGAGAATCTCAGAGTATCTGAAAGTAAAAGGGGTGGTCCAGTTAAGATGGCCTGTCACGATAGAGGAGACAGCTTAGCAAGCAAGCTTTTTGTGATCAAAGCAGAAAGAAAATAAAGGCTGTTATACCAAATTGTAAACTGGAGCATGAATACCCATACATCTACATTGGTATAGATAAATGATTAAACAGAGACTCCGCTCTATGGTAAGCATGAACAGACAAATATTTCTGTAGTATGCTAGCATAGATTTCTCTGGTTGTACATCTAAGAATAGCACAGCTGGAGCTTATGGTACTTTTGTCTTTAAATTTTAAAGAACCTCCATATTTATTTCCCCAGTGGCTGTACTATATTTTACTCCCACTAGCTGTAAAGAGATGTTATTTTCCCCCTAATCCTTGTCAGTGTCTATTGTAATTTTCTTGACCATATCTGTTCTAATTTAGGTGAGATGAAATCTCAATGTAATTTTAATTTGCCTGTCCATAATGGCTGAGCATGTTGAACATTTTTCATATGTTGATTGGCTATTTGTATTTCTTCTTTTGAAAGGAAATTGAATTGAACTGTCTATTCAACTGGTCTGGTCACTGTTGAATGGGCTGTATGTTGGGTCAGATAGGATGCAGGGAGTTACTTGAATTTTCTTGTATCTCTTGAGACTTGCTTTGAGTCTGAGTACATGGTCAGTTTTGGAGAAAGTTGCGTGAGGTGCAGAGAAGAAGGTATATCCTTTTGTGTTCAGTTGAAATGATCTGTAAATATGTGCTAGGACCTTCTGGCTGATAACATCTGTTATCTCCAGCATTTCTCTGCTTAATTTTTGTCTGGATGGCCTATCCATTGGTGAGGGTAGTATATTGAAGTTTGTGAGAGTCAATATTTGATTTAAGTTGTAGCACTATCTTTTTTTTTTTTCTTACAAACTTGGGTGCCCTTGTGTCAGGGACATATATGTTAAGAACTGAAATGTCATCTAGAAGATTTTTCCTTTGATGAGAATGTAGCGTCATCCCCCATCTCTTTTGATTAATTGTGGTTTGGAGTCAATTTTGTTAGATATTACCAATGCTTTACGAGCTTGCTCCTTAGGTTCATTTGCTTTGAATGTCGTTTTCTAACCCTTTACCCTGAGGTAATGTATAGCCTTGACATTGAGATGTTTCTTGTACATAACAAAAAGATAGATCCTATTCTTGCATTCATTTGTGTAGTCTGTGTCTTTTTATTAGAGAATTGAGACCACCCATATTGGGAGATAGCTATGACCAATGTGGTGAAAGAGAGCGGGGAAACACAATGACAATGTGAAGTATTATTTTACATTTTTCTTTAGGGGTGCTTAAAACTAGACCTTGCCAGCTCTGTGGGGAGTACTTGAAGTGTGGTATTTTTGTCTTTCCTACTATTTTGGCTATTGCTGAACCCAAACACTTCATATATTACCTGTCTTCCAGAACTTTATCTTCCTTCCCTTCTTTCTTTCTTCCTCCCTCCCTCCCTCCCTTCCTCCCTTCACCCCCTCTCTCTCTTTTCCTTCCTTCCTCTCTCTTCTTTCTTTCTTTCTTTCTTTCTTTCTTTCTTTCTTTCTTTCTTTCTTTCTTTCTTTCTTTCTTCCTTTCTTTCTTCCTTAGAGTACCTCTCCTTTAGAAACCAGAAGTCTGCACTGACCACACATCTCTTTACAGTTTGTGGAATGTGAATTTTTTTTCATTCTTCCAGGACACATTAGTTGTTATACCTTGAGTAACTAATGTTCTATCAAGACAGTGTTTCCCCAGTACATCAGTGACTTTGGGGCAGCAAAAAACATCTACGGCTATACAGCTGTACCAGTCTCTGTATTCAAGCTCTGCACCCCATATAATACCCTGATTGAAAAGTAAGGCTGTGGAAACCAGGCATTTGTTGGAGGTTCCCAGTTCTAGTTTCCATTGGCAGTAAACCCCAAGACAGATGGAGCCACATTCTGACCCCAGACCCAGGACTCCAGACTCTGTAATCACCCTCACATGACTGGCTCCAGCTCCTAGCCTTCAAGGGTTGAGTTGCCAGCCATTATACCCTTCACAGCCTGAGACAAGCCTCCTGCCCCCTGAACTTTTCAGTGTGTTGGCATCTGGTCCTTCCATGTCCCCATGATTTCTCACCACTGTCTCCCGTCCCAGAGCTACGGCACAATGTCCCTAGCCTTTGCAACATCTTTGTTCTCTGTTGTTAGACCTCCAGCTCAGTTTTCAGCAACATGTTCCCTCTTAAGATGGTACACGACCAAAGCACTCAGCGTCACCAGAAGTGACAATATATATATCTCCTTTGAAGGAGTCACTGTCTCATTAGATTCCCAGCTGAATTTGAGAAGTACAGAAACTGCAGGCTTGGCCTGTGGGTGTGGCTTCCAGTTGTCTTTTCTCGGGGGGGGGGGGGGCACCAGGCTTATCTTTTGCTCGAGGCTTCAGCTTCCTCTCTGCTCCATAGAGCCATGGTGGCTGGATCTGGGTGTTGTCCAACTTATTTACTTTTGCTATATTGCACTTCCCTTTCTTCACATAGTTCTTCTGTCCTGTCACCCACCTTACAGTTTCTGGTGCTCTGTAAACCTGCTTCTCCTCAGAGCCCAGCCAATTCTCTATTAATCCGACTTTAATCATTCATTCTGTTGCACAACAGACCTTTTAAGTTGGAAGCTTCCTGTCTCTGAACCCATGATATTTGGGTGTCCAGAGCTGTAAGTCAGGGAAAGGACAAATAGTACAACTGATAAGATGGATATTCAAATTCAAATGACTTTGATTGAACTCAGCACAATATAAAAAAGAGAGTAAATTGGATGTACAGAATAGTTTTATGTCAATTTGACAAAAGCTGGACTTATTTGAGAAGAGAGATTTTTAATTGAGGAAGTGCCCCCACAAGATTGCCTGTAAGTAACTCTTTAGTGCATTTTCTTAATAAGTCATTGATAATGGGAATTCCCAGCTCAAAGTAAATGGGTCAGTGGTCCTAAGTGCTATAAGAAAGCAAGTTAAGCAAGGCAGAGATAGCAAAGCAGTATGTGGCATTCCTCATAGCCTTTGTATCAGCTCCTGCCTCCAGGTTCATGCCCTGTTGGAGTTCTTGCCCTGAATACTCTTGATGATGAACTGTGAAATGGAAGTATAAGTTGGTTTTGGTCAGGGTGGTTGACCGAAGCTATAGAGACCCTAACTAAGAGAATATGATTAAAGCACTAAATATAAGACCTGGAACTGCAAAACTTTTGGATTTTAGTCTCTCACAGCCATCTTTGATGTGTCTTCTTGTCATCCCATCATGAAGGCATAAGGCAGCACCTTCTCCCATCCTTAAATGGTCACAGCTTGGTATATGAAATCTCCATGCATATAACTGAGTCACCCTTCAAAGGCCCCAACCCTCACTGCTCTTACCTTAGGGGTTAGAATTGCAACAATGGGATTTGGGTGTCCCCAAAACCTTTATCAGGCAATGTAGTTACTGCCTTGGTGTTTGCTGGCTAGAAGGTTGATTAAGGGACCAGAGCTCTGGCTTCTCTCTAAATTGGACGGCTGCAGAAATCAGGGTCACTTAGGCTAAGAAAATCTAGGTCTTTGTTCTCCTTCTTAAGGAAGACCTTTACGACCTTTGTGGCTGGGTGGAAACAAGGAAATTATATTATTAAAATTGTGTTTCAGGGAGATAAATTTGATTTTTTTTGTGCAAGAGAGGTTAGCTGGAAATTGGCGACCAGGGAGGAAGCTAACCCAAAAAAGATATGTGTAATGAAGTCACTTAATGCAAGACCTTGCCGGAGGAGATTCCAGATCCTAAGAATACTTCAGCTCAGTAGAGTGGGTACTGTGGTCTGCATAGCATGGGGGCAGGAGGTAGCAGGCCTATAATTAGTCTGCACAACTTCTTCCTGGAGGACAAAGGCAGCTGGTATTTTCCTTTCTAATTCCAGCAGTGACTTCTATCTCAACATAATAAAAGGATTCATTGGAAGGAGAGTGGGACCCCAGAGATGAAAGGCCATGAGGGGGTGGGAGGAGGGTGTCCAGGTATTCGGAGGCAAGCC